>LFYR01000129.1:410455-443326 GCA_001185155.1 Zostera marina | reverse complement strand
TATTTGCGAATCAAACCCTAAGATTCCAAATATTTATGAATCTAGGTTCTCTTTCAAAATCTAATTTACGACAAAGAGTCTAAATTACGATTACAAGTCTAGTTTACGATTTACGAGTCAAGATGCGACTTAAGAATCTAAATTACGACTCTCACGAATATTTGCGAATCAAACCCTAAGATTCCAAATATTTATGAATCTAGGTTCTCTTTCAAAATCTAATTTACGACAAAGAGTCTAAATTACGATTACAAGTCTAGTTTACGATTTACAAGTCCAAGGTGCGACTTAAGAATCTAAATTACGACTCTCACGAATATTTGCGAATCAAACCCTAAGATTCAAAATATTTATGAATCTAGGTTCTCTTTCAAAATCTAATTTACGACAAAGAGTCTAAATTACGATTACAAGTTTAGTTTACGATTTACGAGTCAAGATGCGACTTAAGAATCTAAATTACGACTCTCACGAATATTTACGAATCAAACCCTAAGATTCCAAATATTTATGAATCTAAGTTCTCTTTCGAAATCTAATTTACGACAAAGAGTCTAAATTACGATTTGCGAGTCCAGTTTCGAGCCTACGTTACGGTTCTAGGATTAATATAGCAAACCTACAAGGGATAATTTCATAGGGATCAATCCGTCGCTTTGGCCGGATGACACCCGTTACTCAAATCTAGCTTACGACCCACGAGTCTAAGTGATGATTACAAAATCTAATTTACGACAAAGAGTCTAAATTACGATTACAAGTCAAGTTTACAATTTACAAGTCCAAGATGCGACTTAAGAATCTAAATTACGACTCCGATTTACGAATCAAACCATGAGATTCTAAATATTTGCGACTACAATTAATGGTACCCTGGTGTTAATTTTGTCGCTGTGACCTTAATGATCATATCCCATCTTCTCGCTATGGCCTTGATGAGGATCGAGAGTCACTCTATCGCTATGGCTGGAGCTTAGCTAAAACACCGGGGTTCAAATCTAGAATTGTAGTCCTAAATTGCGGATCCAACCCTACGATTCCAAATAATATTGTGCATCTTAATTTTTGGTTTATTGGTACTATTCTTTGCAACTCTGCGTCAATTTGGAGATATAAATTATCCACTAATTTAACTGACGACTGAACTACGATTCGTACGACCAAGCTTACGTCCAGAGTGGCTAAGCGAGGGTTAGCAGAGTCTAACTTACGTCCAGAGTGGCTAAGTTACGGCTTGTGAATCTAGTTTCGAGCCTAGGTTACAATTTAAAGGTGGTTTATATGGAAGATTGGCAAAGAAAAGACAGAAGGTAGTTCATTGATAATCAAAATAGAAAGATTGCAAAATATTTCGAAAATTCATTTCATATGTCACGACGACATGATTCTCGGGGGGAGTATCACAAGCTCCCTCCAATACCTCCGTTACACCAATATTTTAAAAGTTGTCGGTTTGACATGATTTTCAAGGGGAGTATCACAAGCTCTCCTCAATACTTCTATCGCCTCGGACACAAACATCCAAAGCATAACTCTACAATCTGTCACAACGGCACGATTTCAGGGGGAGTATCACAAACTCTCTCCGACGCTTCTGTCACTCTAGCCGGAAGCCGTCTCGCCCATCTTTGGAGGAGAGTATCATAAACTCTCATCAACACTTCTGTCGTTTTGGCTAGAAGTCGTCTCATTCCAAGGGGAGTATTACAAACTCTCCACGATACTTCTGTCGCTTCGGCCAGAAGTTATCACAATTCGGGGGGAGTATCACAAACTCTCTCTGACACTCCTACCACTTCAGCCAGAACATATTTTTATGCAGGTTTCAAAGGGGAGTATCACAAGCTCTCCCGACTTTTCTGTCGCTCCGGCCGGAAATTGTCAAATTTCGAGGGGGAGTATTACAAGCTCTCCCGACATTTCTGTCGCTCCGGCCAGAAATCGTCATATTTTAAGGGGGAATATCACAACTCCCTTCAGCAAACCTCCAGGTTCCTCAAAAAACAACCCCAATGCTAAGTCGGCGAGTTAACACCTTAAGTCGCCGACTTAGGATATCTTATAGTATCTTAGGGGGAAAATTACAAGCCCCCTTCCACAACATCGAGGGGGAGTATCACAAGCTCTCCCGACATCTCTAACGCTTCAGCTAGAGGTTGTCAAACATCGAGGGGGAGTATCACAAGCTCTCCCGACATCTCTATCGCCTCAGCTAGAGATCGTCAAACTTCAGGGGGGATATCACAAGCTCTCCCGACTTTTCAGTCGCTCCGGCCGGAAATTTTCAAACATCGAGGGGGAGTATCATAAGCTCTCCCGACATTTCTATTGCTTCAGCTAGAGATCGTCAAACTTCAGGGGGGAGTATCATTAGCTCTCCCGACTTTTCTGTCGCTCCGGCCGGAAATCGTCAAAACTCAGGAGGGAGTAACACAAGCTCTCCCGACTTTTCTGTCGCTCCGGCCGGAAATTGTCAAAATTCAGGGGGGAGTATCACAAGCTCTCCCGACACTTCTGTCGCTCTGGCCAGAGAAGTCGTCAAACATGAGCACAGTGAGTCTGTCGCTTCAGCCAGATTCACCGAGGATTGATCAAAGTAAAGAGAAGAATATCGCAAGAGGTAAAATCGGTCAATAGTCATATGCGTTTTTAGACTGATCTAGTTGTTTTGCAGGATGTTTTCTTTTTTGCATATATTATTCTGTCGCTTTGGCCAGAATGTTTTTCTTTTTTGCAGGTATTATTCTGTCGCTTTGGCCAGAATAAGACTCTAATAGTGAGTCCAAGTATCTTGTCTCATTCTGCCTTGATACACTAGAGATCGTTCTGTCGCTTTGGCCTTAACGATCTCAACCCATCTTGTCGCTAAAAAGCCTTGAAGGGGGCCGTCGTTGCGGACTTTAAGTCGCTCTTGATCAGAGTGGACTATAAACATTAGTTCTATCGCTTCGGCTAGAACTTGGTTCTATCGCTCTGTCAAGAACCCGATTCTGTCACTCCGGCCTGAATCGTATTCCGTCGCTTTGGCCGGAATTTATCTTGTCGCTTCGGCCTCGATAACACAGTGCAGTCGCCCTTGATCAGGGAAGGACTATAAACAGAGTTACCATGGCCTGGAACTCGATCCATTCTTGACGCTTTGGCCTATGGATTCTGAATCGTTACGTTACTGTGGGTGGATGATTCGATCTCATCTTGTCGCTTTGGCCTTGGTGCTGGATCACACACATTGAACCTTGATTGGGGGGGGGGTACTGGAGATACACGCATGTTTCTTGTGCTCTCTTCAGGGGGGAGTAATGGTGAGACATGCCTGATTACGTCAGTCACTACCAGCAACACCTTACAACAAGGACTAGGGCTCCGTCGCTATGGCAGGACCCCCGGAGAGCTCCCACGGTGCGGAACACGTTCATCGTCCAGATCGCCGAGTTTGCCCGTAAGTCGTCCGATTGGACTACCAAGTCGCCGACATACAGGATAACTCGCCGAGTTAAGGCAAGATCGGCAGTATGGTAGACTGTACATCTTGGCCCTAGAAACTCGCCGAGTTAGCCCTAACTAGGCGACTTCCATACCTGAATCGGCGACTTACGACCGTTACTCGCCGCCAGCCAACGTCATAAATGTTATCATATATGACCATAGGCGTGATGTCCGCCTTTGATTGCGCCCTCCGAGACCCTATAAAAAGGGTCTCAAGGGGACACTCAAAGGCACGATTCAAGTTCCTCTCTCACACCAGAGCATCACTACGAAACTCGGCGAGTCTCATTAGAATCGCCTAGTTTCCACTTGCAGGTATTTGACGTAGAGCGTGCGTCGTGGACTCCAAAGCCTCCGGCATCAACCTCGCACCACCGCGAGCCCTGGTAGCAGATTCAGTGCTTCATCAGTATCAGAGCCATTCGACGCAGTGACACCTTCGATGAGCTCAATCATCTCATCCGATGAATCTTTCACACCGGCGACTCCAAACTTGGGATTACTCCACCATCTTCTCAATGTCAAGCTAAGCTCTTCCAACTACATTCTTTGGAAGAATCAATTCGATCCAATCTTCAACTACACCGATCTCCACTGTGTAATCGATTCGTCAATTCCGGCATCGGAAAAACTTATCTCCGGCAAGGATGGTCCGACGATGAATCCGGCATTCTTGAATTGGTGGAGGAAGGACCAACTACTTAGGAGTTGGTTAATCTCATCTCTAACCGAGGAAGTCTTGCATACACAATCAGACTCATCTCATCGTTGGAGATTTGGGAAACACTCTGGGCAACGTTTGGTGCTCCGACGCAATCAAGATTGTGCAAATTCAAATGCAACTGTTCAACCTTCGCAAAGGAGACCAAGATGTGCTTGCATATCTCCAGCAGGTGCGATTAATTATTGATGAACTAGCTGCAGCAAGAACGATTCTCGACAAAGGCACCTTCAATGCCGCTATTTTCAACAATGTCGGAGGTGAATTTTTAGAGATCGTACTGGCATTATCGGCAAGGGAGGAATCCCCATATTTTGCAACTATGAGAATCACTTTGCTCAATCACGAGATCTGGTTGGGACATATTGCGGCAACGAATTTCTCAACGACGACAACACAGTACACTGCCTATAAAGGAAAAAAATGGAGGGGAAATAATTCTGGAAATCGAGGGAACCAATCCGATGGAAACTAATCTGAAAATCAAAATGGGAGCACAACATCTGGGAAGCCGGCGAGAGGAGGGTACCGCCGTGATCCGTGTCCAATCTGTGAGAGTTTGGAACACGGACCATACAAGTGTCCGTTCAGAATACAAGCAGCGGCGGCGGTGGCCCAATCCCGGAATCTAACATCACCGCACCCATCAGAAGCTCCACCTCCGGCGTCGCCATTGGCGTATGTGGCTCAGGCGAGCTCGTACGGGGGATCTCCGATGTCATCAGTCGTCTCGCCGGACTGGGTGGTGAACTTTGGCGCCATCCATCATTTTGCTCCTCACGTTGCAGATTTTCTTAACATGAATCGCCAATTCGCGAGTGGGTCAGCCCGTTTGGGTGATGGGTCCAAGCAACCCATACAACACTATGGGAGGGTATATTGCAAACTCAAACCTCTACTTTTCAACTTAAAAATTTGCTCAATCCTCTATTTCGAAATCTTTAATTTCAGTCCATAAGTTCTCTTTTTATAACAAATGTTATTTGGTGTTTTATCCTTATCATTTCTTCATTAAGGATCAGGTTAGTCATCGGGTTCTACTTCAAGGTTCACATGATGGATCTTTCTACCAACTCTCAAATTCAGTTCCGCAAGTCAATCTAACGAAAAAGTATTCACTGGACCGTTGGCATCAAAGACTTGGTCATCCATGCGAGTCGGTGACTAGAAAAAACTCTTCAATTTTCAAATATCATTGCTTCTTCTTCTGTTTTCAATAATTCTGTGTTTTGTTTAGTTGGTAAAAGTTCTAAACTTCATCTACCAACTACAAACTCAAAATGTTGGGCCCCTTTAGAATTAATTCATAGTGATGTTTGGGGGCCGACACCTATGTCATCTTTTTCTAATCATCGATATTTTATTATTTTCATTGATGATTTTTCTAGATATATTTGGCTATATCCTCTTAAAAATAAATCGCGTTTCTCAAATTTTTGTCACATTTCAGAAGTTAGTTGAAAATAGATTTTCAACAAAAATCAAGATGTTCCAATCCGATTTCGGAGGAGAGTATCAATCCCTTCTTCCTATTTTTCGAGAGTCTGGTATTCATCGTCGTCCTTCCTGTCCTCACACATCGGAACAGAATGGTACGTCGGAAAGAAAAATCCGTCATATCGTCCAAAACGGTTTAACACTCTTGTACCATTCTAATGTTCCTTTATATTTTTGAGATCTTTGTTTTTCATATGTGGTCTATAGCATTAATAGGACCATATCTCACATTCATGGAATACCACCACACACAAAATTATTTGGTCATAATCCTTATTATAATTTTTTACGGGTGTTTGGGTGTGTTGTTTTCTTCATCTTCGGGCTTATAATTCTAATAAGTTCGCTTTTCGTTTTACTCCTTGTGCGTTTTTAGGCTATAGTAGTAATCACTTGGGATATATTTGTTTTGATCAAATGTCTAACAAATTCTTTATATCAAGACATTGTCGTTTCCTTGAAGACAAGTCTTTCTTTCCTAAAATTGTATCTCAGGCTCAATCTAAAAATTTCGTCCCAAGATAACACAAGTGATCCCATATGGCTACCTGATCCGTCTCTCTCAGTATCAAAGCTCAACCAACACCACCTCCGTCTGAAGTAAATCCAGAGTTCCCTCCTAAAATATTTCAAGTTCGGCTATCCTTGAGGACTCAAATTCATCACCTCAAGATATGGTTGGATCATCCGTTCCATAAATCACATCACCGGATACGTCACATCCTGTTCCTCGTGCACGATCGGTAAATTTAAGAAATGTTCAGAGGGTGGACTATCGGGCTCTTGCAAATTTGTATCTCACCCAAGAAAGTTTGGAAGAACCAAAATCTGTAAAAGAGGCTCTTAAATCACCCGAATGGAGAGTGGCTATGGAGGAAGAGCTACATGCATTAAATAAAAATAGGACACGGAGGTTAGTCATTCTACCATATGGCGCAAATATTTTTACATGCAAATGGATTTTCAAGGTCAAGAAAAATTCAGATGGTAGCTTTAGCCGTCGTAAAGCAAGACTTATTGCTCGTTGTTTTAATTAGGTGGAAGTCATTGATTATCAGGAAACATTCAGTCTGGTAGTCAAATTCACTACAGTTAAATTAAGCATGTCTATTACTATTATAAATAGATGGTTGATCAAAAAAATCGACGTGAACAACGCTTTCTTTGCGGTACGAAAGGGTTAAAAGAATAATTATCAAACAATCAGCTAATTAATTAAGCCATTAAAACAGGGCTTAATAATTCAAACAGGGAAATATAAATCAAACTGAATAGAGGACTTAGTTGAAATAAATATATCTAATATTCTATTATACCAATTTCCTATTAAGTTTTCATGTGCAGGTAATTTCACTACGACTGATAAAACATTATAACAAAGACGGAGGTGAAAACTACAAAAGTTACAATAAAGGGAAACGAGCCAATTCGACTGGGCTAAAGAAAGGAATGGGCCAATTCTGTTTTAAATTGTTAGTTAGTTAAATGTAAATAATTGATTATATAAACAAACCATTGTAATCAATTTTAAATCAATGAAAAGGATAATCTTTCCACTAAACAGTTTTTAGTATTAACTGTGTTCAACTTCTTCTCCCCCCTTTCTACTTCCCCCTTTCTACTTCCTTCTCGTCCGGCGAGGAGACTTCAGCTACGGCGAGTCCAGATACACACGCGGCTTCGGGAAATATGATAAATAATATGGTATCAGCTGATGTCAATATGATAAATAATATGGTAGCTAGCTCTGACAGTTTAGGAGAATCAGAGGGATCTTCAACCTTAAAGAAAAAATTCAAGGCAATTAGCAAGCTCTTCAAGTTCTGGTGAAGATAGTAAGTTTTTTAGATCCTCTAGAAGAAAGAAAAGGTCTAGTACTGTAAACAAAAGAAAACACACAGAAAAGTCCAAGTTTTCAAGAAAATCTCCATACTTTTTATCTGTCGGAGATCACCCTGGTGCAAAAATGGTTTCTGATAAACTCACAGGCGAGGCAAACTACGTTGCCTGGGCTAACTCAATGAAGCTGTCTCTTGTTTTAAGAAAGAAAACAACATTTATTAATGGAAAAATTAAAAGACCATTGAATGAAACAGGGGAGGATTTTGAAGACTGGGAGATGGTGAATGGTCTGGTTTTGTCGTGGATAATCAATGGAGTCAGCCCACAGATAGCCTCAACATTGATTCACATAGACACGGCCTATGAAGCATGTATTGAACTCCAAGAGAGGTACAAGCAGAAAAACGCTCCTAAGACAAGCCAATTAAGGTATGAAATTAACACCTTAAGTCAATCAAATGATAGTATCTCCATATACTTTGATAAGTTTAAATCTCTATGGGATTAATATATAAAGATTGAGAAACCTGAGTGTAGATTTTGCACAATGTGTGCCCCATCTACACAAAGAAAATAGAAAAGGATAGGACCCATCAATTCCTTTTAGGTCTAAATGAAGATTTTATGACTTTAAGAAGTCAAATTTTGGCATACTCTGAATTGCCTTCAATGAATCAAGTATTTTCTCTAGTTATACAAGAAGAGGCAAAAAGCAAATTTTAGAAAAAAATTAGGAGGCAACTCAACAACCTTTTTTGCAAAGAAATATGATAAGGAAGAAAAGAAAGAAGAATCAAAGAAAAGAGGAGTATATAGTAGAAATGGAAAGAAACTAGATACTAAATTTTACTGTGGTAATTGCAAATATTTTGGTCATACAAGGGAAGAATGTTTTCATATTGTTGGCTTCCCAAAGAGAAACATGAAAGAGAATTTCCAATCAAATCAAAACAGCAAAGTTAAAGACTCTGCAAATCAAGCTAACACTTCAGCCAATGTGCCAAATCTAAGCAGTGAGGAGTTACTACTACTCAAAGATTTGTTAAGCAAATCCTCTGGTATGTTTTATTCCTTCAATACTTTAGAATATAAAAATGCATGGATTATTGACACCGGTGCATCCCAACACATGACTGGGAGCATCCATTGTTTTGATGATACCCAAAAGGGAATTTGAGCATTATGTGACCATTCCCAGTGGAGAAATATGCAAAGTAATCTCCACTGGAAACATAACAATATCTGAAAATATAATCCTTAAAAATGTGCTTTATATTCCACAATTTAAGGTGAATTTAATTTCAGTAAATAGGTTAACAAATGACTCAAATTTAAATGTAATTTTTTTCCAAAAATGGATGTAATTTTCAGGAAAACAGGTCAGGAAAAGTGATTGGGCAGGGTGAGTGTCAAAATGGCATTTACTTTCTAAAGCCACAATCCCCTGATTCTGCAAATTCAGTCATAGAAGTTGATACTTGGCACAAGAGGCTAGGGCACATTTCACCAGAAAAGATAAAGATGCTTATCAAAGCTCAAAATATTAGTGTTAAAGGAAATATGTTTTCAAGTATTTTAGATAATAATTGTAAAACAATTGATGTTGAAAATAACAATGATTTTTTGAATAAAGATTGTATTTCAAAATTAAGTAAAAGTCTGTCTCAAATTAAAGATAGATGTGATGTATGCCCAATTGCAAAGCAAACTAAACTAAAATACAAAAATAACATTTCAAAATCAAAAGATATTTTTGACCTTATTCATATAGATATTTGGGGTAGATTCCCAATTACAACCCATGATGGTTTTAATTACTTTTTAACCATTGTAGAAGGTCTAAGTAGAACTACTTGGGTTTTTTTGTTAAAAACAAAGAATATGGCACAAGAATGCATAAAGAATTATCTTATAAAAGTTAAAAATCAATTTAATAAAAATGCAAAAACAATAAGGAGTGACAATGGAGGTGAATTTATCTCACATTCTTTTAAAACTACGCTAGAAGCAAATGGAATAACACACCAACTAACGTGTCCATATACTCCCCAACAAAATGCCATAGTAGAAAGAAAGCATAGACATTTATTGGAAGTAGCTAGATCTTTACATTTTAAAGGTGGAGTTTCTTTGATCTATTGGGGAGAATGTGTGTTAACTGCAACTCACATAATAAATAGGACACCATCTAAAGTATTACAAAATAAAACTCCATATGAAGTGCTTAATAATCAAGCACCAAAATATCAAGATCTAAATTTTTTTGGTTGTTTATGCTATGCAACAACCAACATTAGAGAACACAAATTTTTCCAAGAACCTTCAGAGGAAAATTCTTGGGATATCCTTCAAATACAAAAGGATATCTAATATTGGATATGGAAACCAAAAAATTCCATATCTCTAGAAATGTAGTCTTTAGAGAAAGCGTTTTCCCTTTTAAAAATGAATTTTATGAAAACAAACATTCCAAAACTCAAAACATGAGGTCATGTGAAGATTTATATAATAAACTTATATATCAACACTATGAATGTAAAAATAAAGAAAAAACCTCATCAAGGTCTGAAAATACATTACAAAAAAAAGGACCTTGTATGGCGGCCTTTAGATGGCGGATTTCCGCCATCAATAATCCAGTTGTTTAGATGGCGGATGTCCACCATCTATTCTTTGAATCCGTCGAGGAAAGGTTTTGGCTCGACGGCGGTTTAAATTATTTTTCGATGGCGGTGTTTAGATGGCGGAAATCCGCCATCTAAACTATCCCACCCAAAATTTCGATTTCCCCCCAATATTTAGCCCGATTACCCGATTAAATTGACTTAACATGGCGGACATCTGCCATGTTAAGTATTCAGGGACTCGGGCGGAAAAAGCCCGCCCAAATTTCGATTGGGCGAACTTTCACTTTAGTGCTGGCGGCACTTTTGTGCACTTAAGTTTTGGGGTTTATAAAAAACCCCAAATCCAGACAGACATTTCCCGTCTGTCTAAGTGTAAAACCCTCACCGCCGGAAATCGCTGCTCTGCCTGTCTCCCCGCCGCTCGTCGTCGCTGTCAGCGCTCGCCGGTCACGCCGCCATATCCTCGCCGGTCTCCACTCTCAGTCGCTGTGTCCTCGCCGGTAGCCGATCTCCACTCCGATTCCTCAACTTTGAAGGTAGTTTTTAATATTTTTAACGTTTTTCGTTTTTCATAATTTTTTCATCCTTAATTTTTCATCTCTTCATCGTTTGTTTAATGTTATTCTATCTATCTATCTTTATCTATTTTTTTTATATTTATCTATTTTAATGTTTATCCATATTGTTTAGATTCAATATTTATCTATCTACTGTTTATGTATTTTCTGTTTAGATGTTTGAATGAATGTATGTATCTATCCATAGTGCTTGAATGAATGTATGGAATAAAATGTTTGTTTTGTGTTTAATTCATGCATGTTATTGTTTAATTTTTCTTTTATGTTTAATTAGTTATCGTGTTGATTGTTTTTGATAAGTGTTGGGTTTTTGAAATGGATTTATGGGTTTGATTTATGTTTTTTTTAGTTATTGTGTTGATTGTTAGTTTGATATCTTTTACAGTAAGTTATTGTTTGTTGATTTTGTTTGTTTGATATCTTTTACGGTAAGTTATTGTGTTTATAAGTGATGGGTTTTTAAAATGGGTTTTTGATTGACTTGGGTTTTTGATATACTGATTTGTGTATCTATTGATTTCGATGTGTTATAGTTTATGATCATGGATTTATGTTTATTTGAATGGTTTTATGTTTTGATTTAAGGTGGTTTTGTTATAGTTTATGATGAAGATGCATGTGTCTACTATTTTAGTTTTGATTTCAATGTATGAATAATAATTTATCGTGTTGGGTTTTTGATATGTTAAGAATTTCAATGATTTCATAAGAATTATGAAATGTGAAGATTTTGTTTTAATTTCAATGATTTAATTTCAATAATAGCCGTTTCCGCCGACTGCCTCGCATCGTTGCTTCGTCGACGCCGGTTCCGAGGTCGCCTCCGGTAGCCACCGCCTCCGTCCTGCCTTGATTACGTCGCCTCGCTTGTCCATTTTGGTGAGATTTTAAAAATCTTTTTTATGAAATAGTTTATGTGTGTTGTTTGTTGTATTGTTTAATTTTATATAATTAATTTGACATAATTTATGATTAATTTAAATAAATAATTAGTGTTTGTAATTTAATTAAATAATTACTGATTTTAGATAATGTAGAAAATAATGAAATTAAATATTTTATTTACTGTTTTTAATTAAATAATTAAATTTTTAATAAATAATTAATTAATTAACTGTTTTTAAATAATTTAGAAACTAATTAAAATAATTATTTTTTTTACTGTTTGTAATTAAATAATTAATAATTTTAAAAAAAAAATAAAGAATGTACTGTTTTTAAATAATTGAAAAATTAATTAACCTAATTAATTTATTTACTGTTTTAATTTAGTTAAATAATTATTAATTTTTTAAAATAAATAAATAATCTAGAAAATTAATAAAATTAATTATTTTATTTAAATAATTAATTATTTAGTTATATCATAATTTAAATACCATATTTTGAAATAAATTAAAAATATTTAATATTGTTCTTAATTACTGTTTTTTAATAAATTTATGAATTATTTAATTTACTGTTTATAAATGTTTTAATTAAAAACATTTAGATGACGGAAATCCGCCATCTAAAGACCGTCCTACAAGGTCTTATTTCTTGTAGTGATAGCTCTATCCAAGATAAAGAAATTAGAGTCCAAAAAATCTGAAAAAATTCAGATGCCAAGCTCTAATATTAAAAGATCATTTATACCTGTTCAAAACAAAGGAAGAACCATTGTATGTTCAGACCATGAGCAAAATTCAGAATACATGAATAAAAGGAAAAATAAGTCATCTAAAGATGAAAACTCAAAACAAAAACATACAAATTCAGAAGTTTCTGAAAAATATGAAGAAAGGATGTTGAGAGGGAATTCATTAGGAGATTCTAGAGCAAGTAAGTCTAGCACTCAGAATCTAAATCAAAATATAGAAACAACTCAAACATAACAAAGTTTAGACACTGAAAAAATTCAGAATCTAAACTATAATCAGGAAAATAAATATGGTGCTCTGGACACTGTCTCAGGGCAGCCAGATAGCAGTTCAAAAGAAACCTTGTATGAGAGACAAGGTAATAGCATTCTGAATATTAATAAAAATATTTCAGAAAGTATAAATCATATAGTTATGAGTTCAAATCAGGCTGGAAATAATTATAAAAATAGTTCTCAGGAACAAGGTGATAGTCTGAATGCTAATAATTTAGAACAGACAGACAATTGTTTGAAAACCCAATACTTTGAGATCCAAAGTAATAATAATCTGAATAACAATTCAGAAAATAAAAATTACTTGGTTGATAACCTAAATCAATCAAAGAGCAATTCAAAAGAAATTTCTGGTGAGGATATGGATATAAGTTTTGAAAATGCAGAAAACAGCCCAAAAGCTTTTTTCTTAAATAAAAACACTCTAAACAGCAATGATGTTTACTCAAAGAACAATTCAAAAGAAAAATCTTCTGAATCAACAGAAGAAAACATTTTAAATAACAATCAACCAGAGAATAATTCAAAGGAAAATACTCTGGACAGGGATTTAGAATCAATTAACAGAGAGACATCCCAAAATGAAATAAATGAGAAAACTAGTCTATATGGTAGGAAAATATCCAAACCAAAACAATTCCAAGATTATTATCTTGAGAATGAAAAAGACTATTATCATGGGTCAAAACATCCCATGAGTAACCATGTTTCTTATCATAGAATAAGCAAACAACAAAAACATTTTTTAAAACAAATAACCATACATGATGAACCCAACTCATTTAGTAAGGCTTCAAAAGATCCAAATTGGGTTGAAGCAGTGCAAAGAGAGATGAAATCTCTTATTGACAACAATACATGGACACTAGCTGAAATTCCAAAAGATAGAAAATCCATAGGGTCTAAATGGATTTATAAGATAAAATATAAGCCAAATGGTGAAATAGAAAGATACAAAGCAAGGTTAGTAGCCAAAGGCTTTACTCAAAAAGAAGGTTTCGATTTTTTTGAAACTTTTACACCAGTAGTTAAAATGGTGACAATCAAAACAATCATAGCTGTGGCAGCTATGAAAAATTGGAAGTTATACCAACTAGATGTTAATAATGCTTTCCTTCATGGTGAACTTCATGAAGAAATATATCTAAGACCACCTCAAGGTTACCTAAAAGAAGGAGATAAAAGGATGTGTAAACTAAACAAGTCCTTGCATGGTCTAAAGCAAGCCTCAAGGAACTGGTTTGAATAATTAAGGGGTGTTTTGTTGGATATTGGTTTCATTCAAGCCAAATCAGACTATTCATTGTTTATATGAGAAAAGAACCAAAACATTTTATACCTTTTGGTATATGTGGATGACATAATTATAATAGGAAGCAATGAGTTAGAAATTGGCATAATTAAAATCTAACTAGAAAACCAATTTAAACTAAAAGATCTAGGAAGGCTCAACTATTTCCTAGGCATTGAGGTTTCATACTCTAACCAAGGAGTATATCTCTCACAAAGAAAATATGCTCTAGGAATACTAGAGGATTGTGGGCTCTCTGAAGCAAAACCCTCCAAAATACCCATGGAGAGACACATAAACCTTAAAGATGATAAATCATCCAAAATACAAAACCCAACATTCTATAGGAAAATAGTAGGGAAACTAACATACTTAAACATTACAAGGCCAGATATTAGCTTCTCAGTGAATTGGCTAAGCCAATTCATGCATGAACCAAGAGAGATACATCTCCAAGTTCTATTCAAACTAATTAGATACATCAAAAATGTACCTGGCAAAGGTTTAATATATAATAAAACTGAGAATTTAGACATTAAAGGATATTGGGCATCATGCCAAATCAGTAGGAAATCCTTAACAGGATTTTGTATAATGTTGGGAGATTCTCTAATATCATGGAAAACTAAAAAGCAAGTAACAGTAGCAAGGTCATCTTGTGAAGCTGAATATAGAGCAATTGCTCAGACCACATGTGAGGTAGTATGACTTCATCAATTAATGGATGAACTGAAAATTAAAATAAGGAAGCCAACCACACTCTTTTGTGATAATAAATCTGCCATATACTTGGCAAATAACCCAGTTTTTCATGAAAGAACTAAACACATAGAAATTGACTGTCATTTCATAAGAGAAATGATAAATCAAGGGAAGGTATTGATAAAACAAGTAGGAACTAGATTTCAATTGGTTGATTTTTTAACCAAAGCCCTTGGTGATAAAGAGATCACTACTACCCATTCCAAGCTTGGAATACTTAACATATAATCCAAGGCTTGAGGGGGGAGTAAAAGAATAATTATCAAACAATCAGCTAATTAATTAAGCCATTAAAACAGGGCTTAATAATTCAAACAGGGAAATATAAATCAAACTGAATAGAGGACTTAGTTGAAATAAATATATCTAATATTCTATTATACCAATTTCCTATTAAGTTTTCATGTGCAGGTAATTTCATCACGACTGATAAAACATTATAACAAAGACGGAGGTGAAAACTGCAAAAGTTTCAATAAATGGAAATGGGCCAATTCGACTGGGCTAAAGAAAGGAATGGGCCAATTCTGTTTTAAATTGTTAGTTAGTTAAATGTAAATAATTGATTATATAAACAAACCATTGTAATCAATTTTAAATCAATGAAAAGGATAATATTTCCACTAAACAGTTTTTAGTATTAACTGTGTTCAACTTCTTCTTCCCCCTTTCTACTTCCTTCCCGTCCGGCGAGGAGACTTCCGCTACGGCGAGTCCAGATACACGCACGGCTTCGGGAAATATGATAAATAATAAGGATATGGTACGAAAAATTGAGACAGTGTCTCATGAGCTTCGGCGCTTTTCTACTGTCAAAAACTGACACGTCATTATTTTTTCTCCGGCAAGATAAGATTGTCATATACCTTCTTGTATATGTCAATGATATCGTAATCACCGGGTCTTCATCTCTCATGATTGGCAAGGTTATCAGATATGTAGTGTCAAGATTTGCAATTAAAGAGCTTGGAGACTTCAAGTTCTTCTTGAGTATTGAGGTTATCAGAAATAATGATCTTATGGTACTCACTCAAAGACAATATATATTGAAACTTTTGAAGAAAACCAATATGTTAAGTGCAAAATCGCTTCCGACTCCGATGGTCCCGTCAAGCATCTTAACTTTAGATTCAGGTGAGAAGTTCGACAATCCGCTACAGTATCGATCCACACTATCGATGCTTTACAATACGTGTTACTCACTCGTCTGGACTTGGCTTTTTCAGTAAACAAATTGTGTCAATTCTTGCATGCTCCAACGGATGTACATTGGCAAGTTACAAAAAGGGTACTCCGTTATTTATGTGGAACTTTGGACTATGGACTAAAGTTTATAAAATCTCTGACAATGCAACTCCATGCATATACAGATGCTGATTGGGCAGGCTTCCTGGACGATTGTCGTAGCACCGGGGCATATGCAATCTTCTTGGGTCACAATCTGATATCGTGGTCAGCCCGGAAGCCGAAAACCGTGGCTCGATCATTAACAGAAGCGGAGTATCGGGCTCTTGTAAATACGGCGGCAGAAATTATATAGTTAAGATCAATAATGTTTGAAATTGGAATAACTCAAGTCGGACCAACAATGTTATGGTGTGACAACATCGGTGCCACATATCTCACCGTAAATCTGGTATTTCATGCACGTACGAAACATATGGAGTTCGATTTTCATTTCGTCTGGGAAATGGTACGTCGAAATCACCTCCAAGTCAAATATGTTTCTTTGAAATATCAAATTGCAGATTCGTTTACAAAACTTCTCCCATTGGATAAATTTCAGATTCTTCGAAGCAAGCTTCCACTTTAGGGTTATTGTTATAGGTGTGTTCATCATCTTGACAAAAGCATCAGCTTGAGGGGGAATATTTATTTATGATGTTAAAGGTGTTTGTTACCTATATTAGTTATAGGTAAAGTTGTAATTTATCTTAACTTTTAGGTGTGTTTGTATTTTGATTGTTAATATATACAAACACCTTGGTAGTCTAACACACCAAGGATCGACCCAACTCTCCACTCTCTTCTTCGAAAATCTCTATCTTCTTAATTCTTCGATCAACATCTTAGCAATGGAAGGTGACGGATTCCATAAGTTCAAGACTTGTCTTCGAGCATATCGCAAGAACTAAATGGAAGCAAAATCCACGAAATGAATATTTATTGGATATTTATTGTCTCAGGAGTGTTATCTTTGCATAGAACCGGTCGGTCGGAGAATTTTTACTTCAAAAGACGTGGCGTTCAACGAAGAGGACTTTTCCATGAATAAAACTATCTTTCAAAGTCAAGAGAAAATTGTAAAAACTAATCAGTTTGGGTGTCGGGTGAATGATCCAAATATTGAAAATGATTTGGGAATCGGGGAAGTTCAAGAACATAATTTGGGGGACCCAAATAACGATAATTCGATCCAACAAGAAAATCAAGTCTCAAACTCAATTTCAACAGATGTGAATCTTGATCATAGCAAAATTGAAAAAGATTCACCGGCGGTGGTTCTTGGCTCAGTTTCAGAACAATACATCTACGATGAACAAGAATTAAGTGAAGAAGACGAGTTTAATGAAGAAGAACCTTCTATACAGCCCTCTCAAGTCACTCACCCATACTCAATAGTAACAAGAGAGTTAGTTGGAATTATTAAAATTAATCCAAGATATATGCTCGCAATGGCAGATACTGACGTCTCAATCCCGATATCAGCTAAGCATACGCTTTCTATACCCAAGTGGAAGGGGGCTATGACAATCGAGTTCAAGGCACTTCAAGATAATAAAACTTGGAGTCTCGTTCCAAAGCAAACAGGGGATAACGTACGTCATCAACAGGGCAAATCTATGGAACAGACTACTTGGGGACACCTTCAGTCCGATAGTATATACGAGCTCTCTCAATTCGTTTGGTTTTACTATTGGCAGAAACGCGGGGTTAGATGATGCATCAGATAGACATATCGAATGCGTTTCTTCACGGAATATTAGAGGAAAGAATAGTAACTTCACAACCAATTGGGTTCACTGACTCACGAGTACCAGAACACGTTTGTCTGCTTCACAAATATTCCTTGTACGAATTGAAGCAATCTCCGAGATGTTGATTCTGAAGGCTAAACAAGTTCTTGATTTCTATAAATTTCAATGAATCAACCATAGATCCCTCGCTGTTTATCTACCAACAAAATGAGTATCTCGTCTATCTATTCGTCTATATTAATGACATTGTGGTAGCCCGATCACAAGAGTCAATGGTAGAAGAAATAATTGAGAAATTGGGGAATGAATTTCCCATCAGAGATTTGGGAGATCTAACATTCTTCTTGGGTATTCAAGTATCTCAATGTCAAGATGGTATTCATCTCTCCTAAATACAATAATTGGTTAATCTCCTCAAGAGCTGCGATATGGACAGTATGATGCATGCGATAACACCAATGATCGTAAATTTCGACCTGGGATCGGAGGAAAATCAGATTGATAATCCTAAAGAATTCTGGCGTATACTCGGTTCCTTACAATATATAACTCTCACCAGGACAGACGTCTAGGTAGAAGTAAATATTTTATCTCAGTTCATGGCCACACTGAAACCGACCTACTAGGCTATGGTCAAACACGTACTGAGATTTCTCTCAGGTACCCAAAAAAGTGGTGTTGTGATCCGAAAGGCAAGAGACTTCGGCCTATCGTGATGCAGACTTGGGTGGGGATACGATTGATTAAAAAAGTTGGACAAGCTAGATTTCTAGTCTACATTGGAGGTAATCTAGTCTCTTGGATCTCACGCAAACAAAACACGCTAGCGAGGTCCAGCACTGAAGCGAAGTACAGAGCCATTGCGATAACTACACAAGAAATAGAAGTTGTTCGATCAATGTTAAATGAGTTACATGTTGAAGTACCAAGGCCAGTGCAAATTCTATCTGAAAACTTAGGAGCAACGTTTATAACAAAGAACCCAATTGCGCACTCCAAGCTAAAACATGTAGCACTAGATCTTCACTTCATACGTGAGAAATACAGAGAATGGAGATATCATGGCCAGACACATTCTTGCTGGGAAGGAACAATGGGTGGACATCATGACAAAACCACTTCTTCAAAAGGTGTTTCTTAACCTTCAGGCCAAGCTCGTCGGAGAAGCTCCCCGTGCTTAATCCATTTTTGAAGAGAGATCTCATGTCCACCTCTCTTTTCGACCTCGATCCTCTATAGACATTTTGGATTTCTGCTCCATTACCATCCTAGGGTTCCGCCTGACCTGATACATTCTGCACATGTAGACAAAATACTATGCACACACCTCTACTACCCATTCCAGATTAGCACCAATCCGGTCAACTATGTCATTTGTTCGAAAACCTAAAAAGACAATATTTCTAAAATGAACAATATCGTCGAGCTAAGACGATATCTAGCTAGTAGTAGTTTCAAACTATGAAGTTAGCTTTTTGCAAATATTATCCAGGGTGTCAACACTGAGCTTGAGCTAGATGACTGAGGAGGTGAGAGTACGATTCTGGATATCGACATCTTCTAGATTGCATCTCACTCTTCCTTAGTTTTATCATATTCTCTGACAAGTTTGGAAAAAGTTAAGGAATTCTTCAATATATCACTTGTACAATATCTAGGAATTCATCATAATCTTTCTTTTTCTTCTCTGAAGGGAATTTGATTTCTCATTATAAAGTTGTGTTTACAAAAATAAAATTAAAGATCCTTTGCGTTTTATAAGTTAGAGATTTTTGGCATGTTCGAGATTACCGAGATGATCGTGAAGGTATGACAGCTATAAGCAAAAAATAAATATAGTTAGAAGTAACAAAAACACATTATAATTTATAAGCACCATGTTAAACACGAGTAAACTAGCATATAAGTACCATGTTAAACACGAGTAAAACTACTATGAGATCTAGGTACTTGTTGCAAGCTCTTAGTTCTTTTCAACAAATTTCCCCAAATTTCTAGGAAACTGAGGATATTGAAGATCATTAGAAGGACAGGTAAAATGAGAGTATCTCTATGACGTAGTATCTGCATTAGCTAGGTCGACTACTTTGTCGAGAAAATTCACATGCCTTTATGAACCTATGAAAAGCAACCTCTTGCATAAGAGGAAGATCTAACAGGAGGAAGCGGTGGAAGAAATCTATCCTTTCTCTTCTCGGCACTTCTTCAAGTGATCCGATTGCGAGCAAGAATCACTTGTTAGCCAAAAATGAAGACGGGTCATAGGATATACGATATTATTACAATTATATGACCCGTTACGACGGAACAATCAGGGTGCCTATCGGAGAAATATATTAATGCACACATAAATGAGGTGAGATAATTAAACCAGAGTTATTAAAATAAAATAAGTTTCCTCGGAATAAGAAGATGTCCTCGATAGAGTACTCCAGTAGCATAACAGGCATGCACGTTATACTTAATATGTAGTTTCTCGAGGTAGTCTACTGAGAAACGTCATACCGCACTACAAAAAATCAGCTTAGTTCTGGCGGCAACCTCCCGGCGGCCTGGCCGCCGGTAGGCTACACTAGTCTGCCGGCATAATTTTCCCTCGTAAATGAGAGAAATGAGCTGGCGGCCAGGCCACCGGTGCCTTTTTTTTTAAAGTTACTAGTGGCCTGGCCACCAGCACCAATTTCCCTAACGGTCGGGAAGAAATGAGCTGGAAGTCTTGCCACCAGCATCCTAAAACCCTTAACGGTCGGGAGAAAAATAGTTGGCGGTCTGGCAAAATATATGGAAAAAATTCGAGATTCTTTCCATTTCTCCCAACTTCTCTCAACTTCTCCCCACTCCTCCCCAACTGCCCTCCGGCGATTTGAGCATATCCAAGGTTATTTTCTCCCCTTCTTCTCCATCTTCTTCTTCTCCATCTTCTTCTTATCCTCTTATTTTTTATCACATCTTTTCTTCTTCTTTTACATTTTCTTTTTTTTTCTTTATCTTTTTATTCCGTTCTTCATTTGATGTATGGGTGTTTGATTTAATTAGGGGTTTATGGTTGTATGATTTAATTAGGGGTTTACATATTTGGGGGTTAATGTATTTGGGGGCTTTTGTATTTAGTATTTGGGAGTTTATATATGTATTTTGGGGTTTGATTTTAGGGTTAGATGTTAGGTTGATTTATTGATTTGATTTTGGGGTTTTGTTTTTGCGGTTTTGATTTTTGTTAAGTTTAATTATGATTTACTGTTTTGTTATTATGATTAGTTAAGTTTTGAAATGATTAGTTATATAATGATTTACTGTTTTGATTTTAAAAATTATATTAATTTAGTAATTGTGATTTACTGTTTTTAAATATATTATGATTAATGAAATAATTGTGATTTACTGCTATTAATGAAATGATTATGTTTTTAAAGAATTGTGATTAATGAAATGATTAGTATATTATGTATGATTCACTATATGATTTACTGTTTTGATTTTTGTAATTAAATTAATTAAATAGGGGTTTTAATTATATAATTGAAATTATTATTTTTTAGGTTGAATTGTCTTCGCCGCCGGTCATCGATCTCTCCGCCGAACTGTTTTTCCGTCGGACATCTCCCGGATGAAGGTTTGTATAATTTATAAATTTAAGTGTTATATGTGTTATGTGTTATTTGTGTGTTGTATCTTGTATGTGTTATATGTGTGTGGTATCATGTATGTGTTATATGTTTTATTTATATTGTGTGTTATATGTATGTGGTATCTTGTATGTGTTATATGTTTTATTTATATTGTATGTGTTATATGTGTTATTGATATATTTTGTGTTATATGTGTTGATATTTTGTTGTAGGTTTTTGCAGATCGTTGAAATTAGCATTTGCGGTCGATTTTCAATTTGCGGATTGATGAAGCACGAAATCTGCTACCAGTGGGCTCGCGGGGTTGCGAGGAGGGTCGTAGGCTTTGGAGTCCACGACGCGCGCTCTACGTCAAATACCTGCAGAAGTGGAGGGGAATCGGCGACTCACGTGGGAGTCGGGGATTCGGGCTCCTTGGTAGTCCCAGTCGGCGATTCACCTCAGGTGTTGCCTTGAGTACTTGACGTAGACACTTTCTCGACACCGTGGATGCCTTCTGGGGTCCGGCGTAAAGCGACGGAACCCTAGTCCTTGTTGATGGGCGTTGCTGGGAATAACTGACGTAATCAGGCATGTCTTACCACAGATCAATGTAATATTTTTTATTCATTTGAAATTATTTATTTATTATGTTAGTTATTAATTAGTTAATATAATTTGCATGTTAAATAATTGAAAAATGAAATGTATGTTTTTAAATTGTGTAATTTTAAAATGAATGCAAAAATTTAGAAATGAATAACAAGAAATGCCATGAAATGAATGATAATTTAAAGAATTGATAAATTTAGAAATGATTTTTGGTGAGACATGCCTGATCACGTCAGTCACTCCCAGCAACGCCCTTCGACAAGGACTAGGGTTCCGTCGCTTTATGCCGGACCCCCGGAGAGTTCCACAAATGCGGAGGAAGTGTCTACGTCAAGTACTCAAGGAAACACCTGAGAATCGCCGACTGGGACTACCAAGTCGCCGACTCCAGGGGTGAATCGCCGACTCTAGGCCTCGTGGTCAGTTCTGGTAGACTGCCAACTTGGCTCATGGGGAGTCGGCGACTCCACCTCTGAATCGGCGACTCCCATACCTGAGTCGCCGATTCCCATCCGTTACTTGGGAGGGCTCACATCATTATGGCACCCTTCAATAGGGCACCATAATGGGGTGGGTCCCACGCTAATGAATGGGGAAACGTCCCCCAAGACCCTATAAAAGGGGTCCTTGGGGGTCCTCTACTCCCAAGTCATTCACACTTGACCACACCACACCAGAGAAATCCAAGGAGCCCGAATCGCCTACTCCCAAGGGAGTCGCCGATTCCCCTCCACTTCTGCAGGTACATTGACGTAGAGCGCGCGTCGTGGACTCCAAAGCCTCCGGCCCTCCTCGCAACCCCGCGAGCCTACTGGTAGCAGCAGATTTCGTGCTTCATCAGCTGGCGCCGTCTGTGGGAATATCGAACCACGATATCCCGTCGTAATCGCGAAATTTTCTTCGCAAAGTTCAGCTCGATTCCCTTAGGGTGAGTCGCTGACTTTGTGTTAAGGAATCTCCGATACACACAGGCAATCGCCGACTCCACCTAGTGAGTCGCCGATTACGGGTTATTCTGCTAGCTAAGAGTGCTGTCCACGGCTTGGTTCAAAAAGGCCATAAGTTGAATCGCCGACTCCACATAGGAGTCGCCGATTCCTTTAGCTTTTTGAGCAAGTGCTGTCAATGCCTTTTGCTCTGGCACTTTCACTTCCATATAGGTTGGATTTTTCATAGAAAATCACCTATCCCCATCTGAATCGTCGATTCCCACTTGAATCAACGATTCCACACTGAGTAGGCGATTCCCACAATTGAGTCGCCGACTCCCACACTGAGTAGGCGATTCCCACAGTTGAATTGTCGATTCAGTTATCGTCTTCATTCATCGCTTCGGCTGAATAAGACCACACTGAGTAGGCGATTCTCACAATTGAATCGCCGACTCCCACACCGAGTAGGCAATTCCCACAGTTGAATTGCCGATTCGGTCATTCGGTCATCGTCTTCATTCATCGCTTCGGCTGAATAAGACCACGCATAGCCCAGCTCTTTTACCGAAATGAAAATCCATCGCTTCGGCGGGACTCGCATCGTCGTTTCGGTAAAAAAAAAAAAAGTATGTTGCTTTTTACCTTTTTTCACTACCAGTGATTTTGTCGGTCCACCTCCGGAATACCCAGATCTCATTTTGGGATTCTACGACCACACTTCACGTGAAAAAAGTTTTCTCTACGAGTACAGAAAGGCAGAATTTCCCAACAGTGCAAGGAATCTTTTCTGGGATAGGTCTAAACAGGCATCCCGAAAACCACCTCCGGCAGCACGATTTTCTGCAAAAAAATTGCAAAAAAATTCGATATTTTTTGCTAATTTCAAACTTTGGGGACTAGTAGTACTGCTCAAGGGGGTTACAAAACTACAAAGAAATATTATACGAAATTTTTTCTGTTTTGTGACACCCGGGGGGGCAGGTACCTACCCATAGCTTTCGACACTTCGGAAGAACTTCCACTCGTAGTCTGTTGCTTCGACCCGATAGAAGCAACCATCCCATTTATGGCTCCTTTTACTAAGGATCATAAAAAGAAAGCTCTCGCCATTGCTGCTGAGGTAGGAGCTTCTGGTAGGAGGGTTGGTTCCCGTACTATACCAACCTCCAATATACCACTTTCGACACATGAGGTGCCCTCATCACTCCCATCAAATGGGGGAGTGAACCTAACTCTTGCGCTACAAGAGAGGTTGATTAACTGTATGGATTCCATAGAAAAAAGAGTTAGCAATCTCGAGAAAGCAAGGGGCAACAAGACCATCATCCGCGAAGGAGCGGGTGAATCTGGGTCTTACTATCCTCCATCTACAGAGAAAAAGAGGAAATCTCCAGCACCTCCTAAGGCAAAGGCTGGACCTAGCAAGAGTCGCACTCACAAGACTCTTACAACAAAGTTCGTGGAAGATCTTCGTCGGAAGCTGGCCGACAATCCGGTCGCCAACAGTCCGATCGAGTTCTTGAGAATCAAAAGCGCTCCTTTTCACAAGGACCTTTTGAAAGAATCTTTTCCACCAACCTGGCGGGTACCCAAGATAGAAGCATATGACGGTTCGAGTGATCCAAAAGATCACATCAACCTCGACCTTAGTGTCTTGGAACCGCAGACCACCGATAGCGGACTGTTGTGTCGGGCATTCCCCTGCACTCTCAAAGGCAACGCTTATCGGTGGTTCTCTGGTCTGCCAGCTGGCTCGGTCTCCATCTTCGCGGACCTCTCTTCGAAGTTCATCACCCAACATGTGGGGATGATCAGAATAAAACACAGTGCCAACGCACTGCTCGCATTACGTCTCTTCGCTTCGGACGGATCAATCATCCATCGCTTCGGCTGGATGACGTCCGTCTCTTCAACCTCATATATCATGGTCACAAATCATGTCCTAAGTACAAATGAACCTAATCCCCAAGAGGTTCTAAGTACCCACAACACATACGATTGAACCCCATCTTGTCGCAATGGCCTTGATAAGGGTAAAAAGTTACTCTGTCGCTTTGGCCAGAGTTCAACTATACATTAGGGAATGAAATCTAGAGTCTTAGTTTTTCAAAAAATCTTAAGTCCTATTCTCGATAATTTTTGTATCTCCAACTCATTACGTCACTTAGTTTTGCGAGTCTTGGTTAGTTGTGAAGTTTAATTTATTTCGCGAGTTTAGCCGTAGACTGAGCTACGATTCGTACGACCAAGTCTACGCCCAGAGTGGCTAGCAATAGGGTTAGCAGAGTCTAATTTACGTCCAGAGTGGCTAAATTACGACTTGTGAATCTAGTTTCGGGTCTTAGTTACAATTCAAAAAATAAATTAAATAAACAATTAATTAAGATAGCAAAATAATTGATTGAGTTCCAAAAAATTACAAAAATATCAAAACATTACAAGAGGGGGAATATCACGAGCTCTCCCGACACTTCTGTCACTTCGGCCAGAAGTCGTCAAAATCCTCACAATTACCTAAAACATAAGGAGTCGACGATTGGGACACCCAGTTCCCGACTCAGGGTAAAACAACATCACATTTCCAGGAGGGAGTATCACAAGCTCTCTCCGACACTTCTATCGCTTCGATCAGAAGTCGTCACGTTTCAAGAGAGAGTATCACAAGCTCTCTCCAACATCAGGGTTCAAACTTCAGTTGTAATTGTAAATTACAAACGTAACCCTCGAGTTTGAAAAATTTGCATCCTTCGGATTTTTCATTCACGCTATCTTTATAACTCTACATTAATCCGGAGGTATAAATTATCCGCAAATTTAACCGTAGGCTGAGCTACGATTCGTACGACCAAGTCTACGCCCAGAGTGGCTAGCAATAGGGTTAGCAGAGTCTAATTTACGTCCAGAGTGGCTAAATTACGACTTGTGAATCTAGTTTCAGGCCTTAGTTACAATTTAAAGGGTCATTTATATGAAAGATTAGCAATAAAACAAAAGATAGCCCATTAACAATCGCTTCAAGGGGGAGTATCACAAACTCTCTCTCCCGACACTTCTGTCAATTTGGATAGAAGTCGTCACATTTCGAGGGGAGGTATCACAAACCCTCCCGACACTTCTGCAATTGGGATGGAAGTCGTCACATTTCGAGGGGGAGTATCACAAACTCTCCCGACACTTCTGTCATTAGAAGTCGTCACATTTCAATAGAAAGTATCACAGGGAAGGTATCACAAACCCTCCCGACACTTCTGTCAATTGGGATGGAAGTCGTCACATTTCGAGGGGGAGTATCACAAACTCTCCCGACACTTCTGTCATTAGAAGTCGTCACATTTCAATAGAAAGTATCACAAATACTCCAGACACTTCTGTCGCTTCGGCGAGAATCGGATTCTGATAGTGGATCTGTAGCCTTGGTCAGAATCAGACTCTGATAGTGAGTCAGATTCTAATAGTGAATCAGCAGGTTCTGTATCCGAGGCGAGAATCGGATTCTTATAGTGGATCTGTAGTCTTGGTCAGAACCAGACTCTGATAGTGAGTCAAATTCTAATAGTGAATCAGTAGGTTCTGTATCCGAGGCGAGAATCAGATTTTGATAGTGGATCTGTAGCCTTGGTCAGAATCAGACTCTGATAGTGAGTCAGATTCTAATAGTGAATCAGCAGGTTCTGTATCCGAGGCGAGAATCGGATTCTGATAGTGGATCTGTAGCCTTGGTCAGAATCAGACTCTAATAATGTGTCGGCACTTCTGTCGCTTCGGCCAGAAGCTGTCACATTTTTTAGCATGATAGATCTGTCGCTTCGAACAGATCAATCAAGGATTTATTGAGCATAAGGAGGAGCAGCATGAGAGGCAGCTCCACACGGCAAGGTCAGTAAATCAATAAATATATCCTTTAGACTGATATAGTTGTTTTGCAGGTTGCAGGTTGTTTTTTGTTTTGCAGGCATGATTCTGTCGCTTCGGCCAGAATCAGACCAAGAATTATGTTGTCGCTTTGGCTTCAATAGTTCTTCGAACATTTGGAGATCATTTTGTCGCTTTGACCTTAATGATCTCGACCCATCTTGCGCTTCGGCCTATGGGGTAACCGTCGTTGCGGACACCAAGTCGCTCTTGATCAGGGTAGACTATAAACATCAGTTCTGATAGTGAACTAGATTCTCGCGCTTCGGCCAGAATCAGATTCTAATAGTGAATCCACGCGATCTGTCGCTTCGGCCAGAACCCAATTCGGATAACGAATCCACGCATTTTGTTGCTTCGGCCAGAATCAGATTCTAATAGTGAATCCACGCATTCTGTCGCTTCGGCCAGAATCCACACAGCAAAAGTCGCTCTTGATCAGAGTAGGACTATAAACATGTAGTTCCGTTGGCCTGGAACTAGATTCTGATAGTGCATGGACCACGCGGAGTCATTAGTGTCGCTGTGAGCGCAATGACTCAATCCCATCTTGTCGCTTCTTGCCTTGATGCGGATCACCTTGCTTGGGGGGGGATACTGGCGGTATACGGGTGTTTTGCCATGCTCTCTTCAGGGGGGAGTACTGGTGAGACATGCCTGATCACGTCAGTCACTCCCACCAACGCCCTTCGACAAGGACTAGGGTTCCGTCGCTTTATGCCGGACCCCCGGAGAGTTCCACAAATGCGGAGGAAGTGTCTACGTCAAGTACTCAAGGAAACACCTGGGAATCGCCGACTGGGACTACCAAGTCGCTGACTCCAGGGGTGAATCGCCGACTCTAGGCCTCGTGGTCAGTTCTGGTAGACTGCCAACTTGGCTCATGGGGAGTCAGCGACTCCACCTCTGAATCGGCGACTCCCATACCTGAGTCGTCGATTCCCAGCCGTTACTTGGGAGGGCCACATCATTATGGCACCCTTCAATAGGGCACCATAATGGGGTGGGCCTCACGCTAATGAATGGGGAAACGTCCCCCAAGACCCTATAAAAGGGGTCCTTGGGGGTCCTCTACTCCCAAGTCATTCACACTTGACCACACTACACCAGAGCAATCCAAGGAGCCCGAATCGCCTACTCCCAAGGGAGTCGCCGATTCCCCTCCACTTCTGCAGGTACATTGACGTAAAGCGCGCGTCGTGGACTCCAAAGCCTCCGGCCCTCCTCGCAACCCCGCAAGCCTACTGGTAGCAGATATCGTGCTTCATCAATTTTTATATTTTGAAATTAGAGAATGCAATGCAATTTGAAATTTAGTTGTTTACTTTAAATGAATGCAATACATTTATACCATGAAATTAATGATAATAAAATGAATGCATTAGTTAAAATTAGTTATATTTTTAATTAATTAATAGTATTAGTTTAATTATGAATTAATTATTTATTAAAAAAAATTATGATTGTTAGTTAGTTTTTAAAAAATTGTTTAGTAATTATTTAGTTAATTATAAATTAATAAAATATTGGAAATTCCAATGATCAGTTTTTTTTAAAGAACAGATTTAAAATTCAATGTTTTAACCAATTATTTAAAAATTAAAAAGTATGTATTTAATTAACAATTAATTATTTATTAAATTTAAAAAAGTAACAATCATATTTTCTAAGTGTGATTGTTAGTTAGTTTTTAAATAATTATTTAGTAATTATTTAATTATTTACTTAATTATAAATTAATTAAATAATTAATATAATATTGGAAATTCCAATAATCAGTTTTTTTTTAAAGAATTGATTTAAAATCCAATGTTTTAACCAATTATTTAAAAATTAAAATTAAAATTAAAAAATTATTTATTTATTTAATTAATAATTAATTAATTAATTAAATAATTATTAATTAAATTAAAAAAAGTAGCAATCAGATTTTCTAAGTGTGATTGTTAATTAGTTTTTAAATAATATTTTAATAATTATTTATTTAATATTAATTAAATAATTAATATAATATTGGAAATTCCAATAATCAGTTTTTTTAAACAACTAATCTAAAACCAATGTTTTAAACAATTATTTGAAAATTAAAATTAAAAAATTATTTATTTAGGTAATAATTAATTAAATAATTATTTGATATTAATTAAATAATTATAAAATAATTAATTATTAATTAAATTAAAAAAAAAGTAACAATCAGATTTTCTAAGTGTGATTGTTAGTTAGTTTTTAAATAATTATTTATTTAATTAATTTAAAATTAATTATTTAATTATAAATTAATTAAATAATTAATATAATATTGGAAATTCCAATAATCAGTTTTTTTTAAACAACTAATCTAAAATCCAATGTTTTAAACAATTATTTGAAAATTAAAATTAAAAAATTATTTATTTAATTAATAATTATTTAATAAATTATTAATTAAATTTAAAAAAGTAACAATAAGATTTCCTAAGTGTGATTGTCGGTCAGATTTTAAATAATTGTTTATTAATCAGTTTAGAATGTATGTATTTTCAGTTAAATGTTTGGAATCGAGAAGTCAATTAATCAATTTAAGTCATTACCAGTTACAAGGTCGGCGATTAATAAGAATTTTTTGTGAAGGTAAAGGAAAGGCGACATCTCTATTTATAGGGGAGGCCCAAAAAAGAAAGATCCATGTGTCGAATTGCACGAAATTCAATAATCAACATAGATTGATCAATATAAATTTTTTTTTTCTTCTTCTATTCTTATATATGAATTTAAAACTGATTATTTATTCTTATAATTCAAACAATTGTTTCAATAATTTCATTATTTGTCTTTTTTTGTGATTATAGAGTATTTAATGTGTGATCGGACGTGGTTCCAATTTTCAAAGCACAGGAAGCAAGGAGAAAACGTTAATTACGTGATCAGTAAAGAAGGATTGTAGAGGGAACAAAACACCGCCAATTAATGAAAGGGAGAGTACAAATAATATATGATATACTATAAGGAGCCAATTAAGAACTTTTAGACATATTTCGTAGAAAATTTCATTTGCATCTCTAATAATAATAATTAATGCATCTGTCCAAATTGATTTCCATCATCAATTTTTTTTCCAAATAATCAACTTTGGTTTCCTTCCCATATCCTTATAAATAACGTATAAGATTATGTTATTTTTTCCATCTTTCTCTCCGTCCTCTACATCAATCTCTCACTCAGGTATTTTATTTTGTTGGTAACGTAATAACTGAGCATTACGAGATAGTCAAATACATCGATAAAACATGGAAGGTTGTAGATACACCATCCATCTTGTCCACGGACATGTACGATTCTGTTGTTCAAACATTATGGGTTAAATTTATCGACGATAAGATATGTTATGCAAATATATTATTTCGCTTTTTATTAATCTCCTTATTGAATGAAGTTAAGTAAGTTTGAAACGGAACTTACTTTATAATTCTAATCTTTCTCAAATAAACATTGTAATTTCAAATAACCTATTTAAATTTTTTTTAAATGATTTTTTAAATTTTTTTCAAATAACATTGTAATTTTTAAAATATTATTGACTTTTTTGTTTAGTCAAACACTTGTCCATAATTATTTGGGTTTGGGTTGAGGAAAAAACATGTCCTACGATCTCTCATTTCGCATGTGCCCAAAAGTTAGGCAATTATTTTTCAATTCTTTCTCTACCCAAAAGTTGGGCAATTTAATTTAGTTAAACTTTATTCAATAAAGATATACAGATTAAATATAATTCTAATCTTTCTCAAATAACCTATTTAATTTTAAAAAAAATTATTTTTTTAAAAGATATGGATAAACTTATAATTTAAAAAAAAAAATTTAATTTTTTTGTTTAGTAAAATAGTTTGTTACAAAACCAAATTGTTTATTCAATGACTTGTCCATAATTATTTGAGTTTGGGACTTTGGGTTGAGGAAAAACATTGACTTGGGAAAAGCTGCACCCAAATCTAACCCAAACCTACAGTCCTAGCTAGCCTGTCAGAGATTGACAACCTATTTCATAATGAGGCTGTCTGATTATTTAACTAAGCTATTGGAGTCCTCCAACTTATTTGTTACTTTGAGGACACAATCCATTATACAATACCATGTACGAATATCATAAATATTTTTTTTCTTATTGATCAATTAAATTAACTTTTTACAATCATTAAATATAATTTTACATAGTGAAGATGGAAGAAAATGAGACATATGTTAATACAATGAAATTGTTGCATTGTTCAGTTCTTCCAATAATGATGTTCTCCATTGAAGTAGGTATAGTTGATGTTCTCGTCAATGCTGATTCTGGAAAATTCCTATCAACAAAAGAGATTGCAGATAAACTACTAATTGGCAACCCTGATGCTCCCGTATTGTTTAATCGCATTCTTTGATGCCTTGCTAGCCATGGAATCTTCAAATACAAGTTGCAAAAGAGTGATGATGGAAGCACCATTAGTAGATTATATGGTGCTTCCCCTGTGTGTTTCAACTTTGTGAAGGACGAGCATGGTGTTTGTTTGGTTCCCAATTTCTTTTTACATCAAGAGAAAGTTTTGATGGAATGCTGGTATATCTTATAGGAACTACTTGGAGGACGCAGTGAAGAATGGAAGTACACCATTTAACAAGGCACATGGGATGTCAATATTTGAATATGCTAGCCAGGATTTGGTGTTCAACAAAAATTTCAATATTTGCATATGATGGGGGTGAAACCCGACCAGTACTCCAAGACGCGCAAGCAAGCGCCAAGCGGGGAACTCCGCGGGAAACCGGACCGGAACTCAAGTGCGCAGAGCTCTGCTTCGCTAGGAATTCTTCTACTCCAAATGACTTGCCTTTAATGAGTGGGGGGTGCCCTCTATTTATAGGGGTTCTTATGGGGGCGATATGGTCATTTGGGCAGTAACCGCCTAACTGCCAAACTGATCAGATTGGGTCCCGGGATCGACTTTTCAGAGATCGACTTTCTGGGGGTCGACTTTCCTGGTGATCGACTTTACTCAGAAGTCGATCCCAGGGAAGTCGATCCTCAAGAAAGTCGATCTTCCTAGGATTCGACTTGGGACCTCCCCAACCCTAGAATAGATACCTTAACTCATCTTAGGCTATCCGGACTTCTAATTGCTGGTAGGTTGTGACCGTGTTCGGGATACTGTATCACTAGTACTCCCCCCTCCTCTGCGTATTAGATACTTTGGGATACGTCTTTTAGTACTGTGGTCTGTGTGTTGGACCTTGTACTATAAGTATTCCCCCTCTTTGCGTGCTGGGATGTGGATTTTTGGTGATGTCCCAGGATGCGAGATCCTTTCTCACCAGTATTCCCCCCTCTTTACGCCTGCGAGGTTGTATCTATGCTTCCACGGAGGTTGTAACGCGCTTTTTCGAACTATTGTCCGGTTTGTCCTAGCCGAAGCATACTCCTTGCGTACCTGTCTGGTCTGATTTTCCCGTGGAACCCTGCTTGCCCACCTTGACGCCTTGCCTGAGCTATCTTTGAGCACTGTTTGGGTTCTCTTCCCTGTGGCGGGTTTTGAGAGTACCCGACCCCCTCCTTTTGCTCGCCTTTTTGCGATAGGGGTTGAGTGTGCTTCCTCGTCTATCTACGTTCATCCGTAGGTGAGGATTATTATTATTTGAATACTTGCCCCCTCCTTTTGCTCGCCTTTCTGCGACTGAGGCTAAGTGTGATTCCTCGTCTACCTACGTTCATCCGTAGGTGAGGATTATTATTTGAATACTTGCCCCCTCCTTTTGCTCGCCTTTCTGCGACTGAGGCTAAGTGCGATTCCTCATCTACCTACGTTCATCCGTAGGTGAGGTTTACTATTGAATACTTGCCCCCTCCTTTTGCTCGCCTTTCTGCGACTGAGGCTGACTGTGATTCCTCGTCTACTTACGTTCATCCGTAGGTGAGGATTATTATTTGAATACTTGCCCCCTCCTTTTGCTCGCCTTTCGGCGACTGAGGCTAAGTGTGATTCCTCGTCTACCTACGTTTATCCGTAGGTGAGGTTTACTATTGAATATTTGCCCCCTCCTTTTGCTCGCCTTTCTGCGACTGAGGCTGAGTGTGATTCCTCGTCTACCTACGT
>LFYR01000129.1:322185-394120 GCA_001185155.1 Zostera marina | reverse complement strand
ATTGTATGGCGGATTTCCGCCATCTAAACTCTTCTACTTAGTTTTAGATGGCGGAAATCCGCCATCTAAATATGGGCACAATCGCCCTCTCCCACGAATAGATGGCGGATATCCGCCATCCATAAACTAAGGGAACTGCCTGCGTAACTTTAGATGGCGGATTTCCGCCATCTAATGTTCCAAGGATAGTCGGCGGACATCCGCCATCAATGAAATTAACCGCCATCAATGAATTGGCGCCAAACTATTCCCGCGCCGTATTTTAGATGGCGGATTTCCGCCATCTAAAACTTTTCAGTTCGCGCGAAAATTTTCAGATTAGATGGCGGATTTCCGCCATCTATACAATTTTTGGTGGGAAATGGAGATGGATAATAGATGGCGGTCTTTAGATAGCGGTTTAGGGGTTTTAATGACGGTGTCCAAGATGGCGGTCTTTAGATGGCGGATTTCAGCCGAGGATCACTTTAGATGGCGGAAATCCGCCATCTAAAGACCGCCATACAAGGTCGGATTTCTTGTAGTGTTATCTTTGAATTTGATGAATCTAAGGTGGTGGTAAAAGATAAACACACAAATGAAGTCTTGATTAAAGGAGATGCTAGGGATGGGCTATACTCCTTTTCTACTCACAGTACAGGTTCATCCATCCCACATCATGTTTTTCTTTGTGAAAAGACCTCATTAAATAAATGGCATCTTAGATTTGGACATATTAATGAGAACATAACTAGAAAAATTTATAATAAATATGACTTGCCTATTTTAAACAACAAATTTGATAAATGTATTTTTTGCTCAATTAGTAAATGTCATAAACTTCCTTTTTCATCGTCTGATTATTCTGTTAATAGGCTCCTAGAATTGGTTTTTAGTGATGTTTGGGGACCATATCCTCACACTTCACCACAAGGCTTTAGATATTATATTAACTTTGTTAATGTATTCAACAAATACACTTGGATCTTTCCGATCCAGTGTAAATCAGAGGTATTTTCAAAATTTCAGGAATTTAAAACCAATATTGAAAATCAGTTAGATTTGAAAATAAAAGCAATACAAACGGATAATGGTAGGGAATATAAAAATAACATATTTAAATCATATTTAATTAAACATGAAATTACTCATAAGTTTTCTTGCCCCCACACATATGAACAAGTAGGAGTTAGTGAAAGGAAGCATAGACACATTGTGGACATGGGTCTAGGCTTACTAGAAAAATCTACTCTACCTTCGAATCTATGACCTTATGCTTTTATAAGTGCTGTATATTTAATCAATCATTTACCAACTAGTAATTTTCCTGAGTAACCTCAAGATACCTTATTTAATTAAAGTTCAGATTATAAAATTTTCAAAGTTTTTGGTTGTACATGTTTCCCCAATCTAAGACCATACATATCACATAAATTCTCTTTTCGATCTGAAAATGTGTATTTCTTGGCTATTCTCTGAATAACAAAGGATATCTTTGTTATAATCCTCTAAATGGGAAAATAATAATATCTAGAGATGTGATCTTCCATGAGGATGATTTCTCAATGGGTCTAGGCTTACTAGAAAAATCTACTCTACCTTCGAATCTATGACCTTATGCTTTTATAAGTGCTGTATATTTAATCAATCATTTACCAACTAGTAATTTTCCTGAGTAACCTCAAGAGACCTTATTTAATTAAAGTTCAGATTATAAAATTTTCAAAGTTTTTGGTTGTACATGTTTCCCCAATCTAAGACCATACATATCACATAAATTCTCTTTTCGATCTGAAAATGTATATTTCTTGGCTATTCTCTGAATAACAAAGGATATTTTTGTTATAATCCTCTAAATGGGAAAATAATAATATCTAGAGATGTGATCTTCCATGAGGATGATTTTTCAACTGCAAGGATGATTAATAAAAATCAAGTGCATGAAAAATCTGAATTTACAGATGCTACTAACAAGCTTGTTGTCATTAGACCAGGAATAATTCATGACCAGATAAATCAGGAAGAGGATAGAGGAAGTTTAAGTAATGGTCAAGAAGAGGAAGCATTTTCAAACAACTCTCAAACAATTGAAAACTCTGGTATATCTGTTCCTTCTTCATATTCTATATCATCTACAGATGAATCTACATCTTATTTCTTTACTAATGATATTAGAAATATTAGTTCAGAATAGTAACTAGAAGTATGAATGACATTTATAAACCAAATCCAAAATATACTTTTTCGGTGTATTAAGTAAAAAACACCTAGTTGTTTCACACAAGCCAAAGCAAACCCAAAATGGGTAATTGCAATGAATGAAGAATATAATGCTCTGTTGAATACCTCAACATGCATGGGAGCTAGTTGAGCAAAAACCTAATATGAACATCATAGGATGTAAATGGGTTTTTAAAATAAAGCAAAAATCAGATGGGACTATTGATAGGTACAAGACCAGATTAGTGGCCAAAGGATACAATCAGAGGGAAAGAATAGATTATGAGGAGACTTTTTCTCCTGTTGTAAAACCAGTAACAATCAGAATAATTTTCTCAATAACTGTATCTAACAACGGGACAATGAAGCAATTAGACATATCCAATGCTTTTCTAAACGGGAACTTAAAAGAACTAGTGTATATGACACAACCACCTGGTTTTGTCAATCCAGAACACAAAAATCATATTTGTCTCCTAAAGAAGTCTCTTTATGATCTGAAACAGACTCTTAGGGCCTGGTTCGAAAGATTGAGGTATTTTCTAATTGAACTAGGTTTCACTGACAATATCTCAGATCCTTCATTATTCACTAAAGTCGCACCTAAGAGCAAAATGTTCTTCTTCATATATTTGGATGACATATATAATCCTTACTGGTTCTAATCCTATTAAGGTAGAAGAAATGGTGAGTTCTCTAAATAATGAGTTTAAGCTTAAGAACATGGGTAGACCTTCATATTTTTTAGTAGAGGTCATATATAACAGATCTGAAGTTCACCTAAACTAGACTAAGTATATGAAAGACTTACTTATCAAGTTTGGGTTTGAAACCGGTCATCAAACCTTCTAAAACGCCAATTTTTAAAAATAGTTCGATTTACACAGAACCAGGTGAGCAACTTCCTGATCCTAAAATATATAGAAGTGTTGTAGGTAGTCTTCAATATCTAGCCATAACAAGACCCGACATTGCTTTTGCTGCACACAAAGTTTGTCAGTTCATGTCTAGCCCTTGTGAAACTCATTGGATTGAGGTAAAGAAAATATTTAGATACCTGTCAAGAACTTTAAATCACACACTTGCTATTAGAGCAATCAAGAACTCTAATATTCAGGTTTTTTCTGACAGTGACTGGGCAAGGAGATAAACTAGATTGTAAAAGTCAAGGAGGTTTCTTAGTCTTTCCAGGAGCAAATCTAATCTCTTGGAACTCAAAGAAACAACCAACATTATCCAAATCCAGTTGTGAGGCTGGATTTAGGAGCCTGACCACAGCAACTCAGGAATTAATCTGGGTACAACAACTACTAAAAGAGCTTGGTTTTTGTTAGTGTGTGAGCTCGCCGGACCAAGCTCGTCGACCTAACCTATTACAAGTGTTACTCCTTCGATTGTCAACCCCCTCCCCTGATGGACCTGAGGAGGTATTTATAATACTTTCCTACTGTCTTTGGGCCTCGTGGGCTCGCTGACCCAGGCCCCTTCGCGCGCCCGGGCCCCTGAGCGGGTTCGTTCGGTCCATGGTACCAACAATACTCCCCCTCTCCCCGATGGGCCCGGGCCTGGGGGCCCTCCGTCCGTGCCTGGCCTACACCTTCCCCTCTTTATTAGTTTTAAAGTCTCCTCGAGGTTCAAGCTGCTCCCTTTTCTTTCCTCCTATAAATAGAGCGTTCGCTACTTCGGTTTCTCATTCCTCCCTTCCTTCGCAATGAGCATCCAGGATATTCTCGAAGAGTATGGCCGTGAAGTGCAGCTCCAGCACGCCGCGTGGGCTATGTGTCTGTTGTCGCCCACGGGCGTCCCCAATAGCGTGGCCGTGGCGGAGACCCAACGTCTCAATGCTGTGCTAATCGATGTCCACCGCCGTCTCTCTCAGATTCGCCGCTCTGATCTCCTTGCGAGCCGGCCTGCTGTCAGCCCCCCTGATGCCGTTCCTGCCGTTGCCTTGGGCTCCCGTGGGTCATCGCACGCCTTCCATGCTCATGCCACGATCGCCGTTCCTGCTGAGGCTACCGGCCACCGTCGCTCCCGTGGGTCCTCGTCCCTTCCGGCTACTGACCTGCGCCATTTCTTGTCGGGGTCCCCGAAGCCGGGCCATTAGGCCCGTCCTGGTGCGGTCCGCGCCCACTCCCATGCCCTGTCGGACGGTGGGCTTGCCTTTGTGGGGGCGGCGCCCGGGATGCCCTGACGCCCTCCTTTTTTTTTACTTGTTGCGCTCGTACCTTTTTTTTTCCGCCGTACCACTGGCTATTGTAACACTTGCTTTGTTTTAGTTCTATGCTATCCTTCTCGCTTTTTCATGTTTCGCGTTTTCATTCCGCCCTTGCGCGTTGGTGCAGTTTTACGCTACTTGGCGTCCTCTGCTGACGTTGCCCGGGCCCTTCTCGAGCTTCGCCCGTCTACTGACTCACCGACGTCTTCGCCGCTTTCCTCCCGTTACCAGGGGCAAACCCCTCTTTCGTCGGCACTCCTCCTCCGTTCCTCCTTCCCCCTCGTCGTGGGGGTCCCCGCTCGTTACGTGGTTTCATTCGGCTCGTCGACTGGGCACCTAGGGGACCATCTTTGCACGCCCCTGCCCCATCCTGCTTGCTTCGCTCGGTCGTTGGGCCCGTGAGGCTCTTTCTCCGATCCCCCCCTGAGGCCCCGCCGTCCGCTGACCTTCACCCTCCTTCCTGATGGTTTGGGTTGTGGGCTCCTTCGAAGACTTGCCGACCCGCCCCGATCCATCAACCCCAGGTATACGCGACGCCTCGTCTTCCACGCCCCCAAACTCTACATAAACCCCTTCACTTCGCTCCCACTCGCATTTCTACTCCTAAGCTCCCACTTCCACTCTGCTCTCCACTCCTCCGCTCTCACTCACGATTTTTGTTTTCCCCAGATTCCTCATGGTTGGTCCTCCTCCCCCTGTTGCTGGCTCTGCCGTAGCGGAGAACCTCTTTGCTGCTCCGGATAGCAAAAACCCGCTGTCCCTCGCCGGCGCCGATGCGATTCGGGAAGCTTTGGAGAAGATGGGTCAGCCCAATCTAGAATTCACCGAGGTTGGAAAACGCCTCGCCTCTCGGCCACCGGAGGGCATGGTCGCCCTTTACACCAACTATGCCGAGGCCGGTCTGACGCACCCGCTCCCTCTTCTCGTAGCCGATGCTCTGCGGTACTGTGGCGTCTCGCTCTCCCAGCTCCCTCCGGCTGCCGTCGATCGGTTGACGACGTTCTCGCTACTCTGTTGCCGGGTCGGCATCGAGGCCTCCATGCCTGTCTTTCTCATCTAGTTTTCGATGATGTCCCTCGCCGCTTTCTGATTACGCAGAGGTCGGGCCACGCCCTGTTTGATCAGCTGGTCGACCGATCTCACAACTGGCGCGACCGATTCTTCTTCGTCTCCTTGGATGCCCTCAGCCCGCTCGACCTGGAGAACTCATCGCCTTCTCGTTGGGCACTCTTGACGCAGCTGAAGAGCTGAACCGCTGCCCCTAGACGCTCGCAACTGCAGCCTGAGGCGAAGAACGCGCAGGATGTTCTGGTCAATATCTATCGCCGCGGGGCCGTAAATGCTCGGACGTTGGCTCAGTCTTGGAGCTACGAAGAGCAAATGGAGCTGCCCATCAAGGTGGACTACACCAGGGACGGTCCGCCCAAACGCTTGCACAAGAAGCGGCCGCGTGACGCTATCCAATTTCACCCGCCTTCGCCCCCGCCCCGACACCCCGAGGAAGAGCCCGAGGTTGAGGCCGACGTTCCTCTCGAAGACCACCGGGCCGAGAAGCGACGAAGAAAGAAGATTCGGGCCGAGAAGAAAAAGGTTGAGGATACCGCCGAAAGAGGACATTGAGTTTGAAGTCATCTCTTCCCCTCCCCAGACTCCTTCTGGCAGCTTGTCCGCCGAACTTGTGGCCACCCTTCAGAAGGATGGGATGGATCCCGATCTCTTCCATTCGTTTGTGAAGAGCTGCAAGCACTCGTCCGAGTTTGCCGCCGGCGTCGACCCTACCTCCTTTATGCCCCGCCTTGGCGGGATTTTTAAGAAGAAACTCTCTTTCATCGACTCCTGGCTGCGGACGGAAGACGAGTACGTGCAGCAGCTTGATCGCGCCCCATCGGACATCGACCGTGATCTGAACCACCAGATGCTCCAACTTTTGGTTCTTACTAAGGTTCACTTGCAGCAGGGCCTTCGTCAAGACGAGGAGGTCCAACGCTTGCACGCCGATCTCGCCGAAGCGAACGCGCAATTGGACGACGTCGTGCGGCAGCGGGACGAACTGGTTGCGGAGGTCTCGAAGGCGGCCGAGGAGGAGAAGAACCGCAGCCCAAGCTGCTCTTGAAGCCGCCGTGACAGCTGCCCAGGCCGAGTTTGTGGAGTCTTTCGTGCCTACCTTCGAGGCCCGGCTGGAGGAGCTGAAGTTGGACATGTGGACATGCTCAAGGACTCGAAACGCGCCGGCTTCTGGAAAGGCTACGTGCACGGGCGTAAGATGTGTGAACTCGTTCACCCCCCCTTGCCGGTCTTATCGTGCCTCGGAGCATTCGCGACTGGGAGAATTGGGAGGATACGGGCGTCCCCAATTACCAGCCCCCTCTGGACGTGAGCGACAGAGAAGAGAAAGATCTTGAGGCCGACTTCCCCGAGTATACGGAGCCTGCTTCGGATTAATGTGTTATTTCGTTCGATCCTGTCCTGTCTTGTTTTTTTTTGGGTTGTTTAAACGTACCGTGACACTTAGCATTTTTTTCGTTAATTTTGGATGATCTTTTACTCTTCCTCTTTTCCTTCGCCATATTCTCCTTTTGTTGTCTTCACTTGTTGCGTGCGTCTCTTTGAGGGGGGTGGCCTGGGCTGTCCAGGCATCCCTGCGTGGTCTTCCAACCACAGGGAACCTCGGCGGGCCCCCTTTGTTTTCGTTCCCTTGTTCCCAACTCGCCCGTGCCGCGGGGGATCGGGCACTGCCCCCCCTTTCGACACTTAGAGTTTTTTTTCTCACAATGTATCACTTTCACGTTCTTACTTATTGCGTGTTTCCTCTCGGGGGACGGCCTGTGCCGTTCGAACGCTCCCTCGTGATCTTTCAACCTTGGGAACCCTCTGCTGGCCTTTTCGGCGGGCTCCTTTTTTTTATTTTTCCGCTTTTAGTCTGGGAAATGGCTGTCTTCCGACTAATGGGGGCACTCCGGGTGCGTTTCATTGGGCATCACGTGTCGTGGTCGGGTGGCCCGACGTTACATATAAAGGAAGAAACAACACGCCTAAGTAAAAGTAGGATCCGCATGGTGCCCTGACCCTTACCGCCTATACTTTTCTAGGTTGTCGATGTGCCAAGTTCTTTTTATTTTCTGCCCGTCCTCGTATCCTAGGCGGAAGATTCCCAGGTGAATCTCGTCCATGATGACATACGGACCTTCCCATCTCGCCGACAGCTTCCCCTTCGCCTGGTCTACCCCCATTACTTTTGCGTTTCTTAGTACGATGTCACCCGGTGTCAAGTTCTTCTCGGACACCCTTTCGTTGTCGTACCTCTCCACCTTTCGCTTGTAAGTGAGATCCCTGATGGACGCCTCCTCTCTTCGGTGTTCCAGGCGCTCATTCTCTAGGAGAAGTGCTTGGTCGTTCGCTCCTGGCTGAAACTGCTTGATTCGGGCGGTTGGCCATACCAGCTCAGCTGGCGCCACTGCCTCGATTCCGAATGCGAGGACTTCATTTTCTCCAGCACCTTCGCCAGGTTCAGGCATTTGGCCGTCGTATGGCCGTTGTCCTCATGGTATTCGCAAAACCGGCACATGTTCTTGAACGCTGCTGTGTCCTTCCTCATCGGCCTTGGAGGGGGTAGGGCTCCCGTTCCGCTCAGCGTGAGGAAAACTTGCCTTTGGTTTGCCGCCGGGGCTGGTCCTGCTTCCCTTCGCCCCCTCCTGCGGGGGCGCCTGTCCTATACGCTGCCGCCTGTGGGGCGATCGGGGGCTTGGTCTGCGGCTGCTGATGTTGGTGCTGCTGCCGTCCCCCTACGCCCGTAGGGGCGCCTTTCCCCCTCTGCTTCCGCTTGTACTCCTGGATCTTTGCCCCCAGGTAGTCTTCCATGTTGCACTCTCCGTGGGACCTTTCCATAACTTCGGCGAAGGTGCTTGGTGGCTTTCGTACCAGGTCCCCTGCAAAGAAAGTGGGCCGGAGGCTGTCTGTGAGGGCGTACAGAACAACCTCCTCCGAAATCCCCTCGATCTTCTGCACCTCGCCCGCGAACCGGTCCATATACGCGTGTGTGCTCTCGAATTCTCCCTGTGTGATGGCGTTGAGGGTGGCTTTGATTTTGGGCCTCCTACGTCGGTGTGAGAAGGCCACTCGGAACACCGTTACCAGGCCTTCGTAGGTATGCACGGACTATGCGGGCAACGTACTGTATCACGCTATCGCGTCGCCCGTGAGGGCTCTGCGGAACATCCGACACCAGATATCCTTTCTGCTCGTCCTGTCCTCCATGTTGGTTTTGAACGAGTGAAGGTGGTCCTCCGGGTCGATGTCTCCCTTGTAATATGGGATCTTCGGGGCCCTCCAGCCCGGGGGTACTCTTCCTCCAGCAGGTGTTGCGCCAGGGCCTCTCTCCTGCTCCGCCTACCGCTAGGGTTGTACTGCCTCCGGGACCTCCCGTGGGAGGAGCGTCGCTCCTGCGCCCCCCGACCGGGGGGACCAACCCGTACATCAGGTCACCGCCTCCGCCCCCGTCTGACTCCAGGGTGTGGGGGGCCACTGTGAGTTGGTGCACCTGCTCCTGCAGGTGGCGCTGTCTCTCCTGTAGAGTGGATATCAGTTTCACGAGTTGCACCCTCTCTTGTTTGCTCTCCATTTCTACGCGCTCCTTCTCCTCTGCGCTCCCTCCTACGGAGCCTCTCATGCTCCTTCTCCTTCGCCCTGCTCTCCCTTCTCTCCCGGGACTGTGACCGGCTCGACCTCCTCTCCTTGGGCGGGGGTGTGGGCCCACTTCGTCTGCTCCTCCTGGGCGACTCCCACCCGTACCTTACTTCCTCCAGTTCCATGCGTAATCTTTCCTCCTGAGCATCCCACTCCTCGTTGGCTCTTATCTCCTCCGAATACCGGTCCCGCTGGTGGTGCGGTGCCGGCCGGTACTCCAACGCCTCCCGCTCACGTCGCCTCGAGCTTTCTCCTACGTGGTATTCGCTTCTCCCTGTCATCCTCCTCCTTCTGTCCGGCTGCTGTGTTCGTTCACATCAGGTTCACCACTGTTAGTGTGTGAGCTCGCCGGACCAAGCTCGTCGACCTAACCTATTACAAGTGTTACTCCTTCGATTGTCAACCCCCTCCCCTGATGGACCAGGGGAGGTATTTATAATACTTTCCTACTGTCTTTGGGCCTCGTGGGCTCGCCGGCCCGGTCCATGGTCCGCGGTCCATGGTACCAACAGTTTTGAAACAACCATTCCCACACTATGGTGTGATAACATGGGATCGAGCATTACATCTCTCTGCAAATATATCACGCAAGAACAAAACATATAGGAGTAGATTTTAATTTTGTTAGAGAAAGAGTTAGAGACAAACAATTATTGGTTAAATACATTTCAATAACAGAACAAATAGCAGATATCCTGATCAAACCTTTGGGAACTTCAATTTATTCAAAATTTAGAGATAAATCGGTCATTGGGGTACAACATAAGATGGTCTGATCCTCTTAAAAAATATCTATTGATAAATAAATGAATTCATCTTAACTTCCCTTACTTGCTTATTACATGAAATACTTCAATTATTTAATGATTCAATTCTATGGTGTATGAAATTGTTGTATGGAATACACAATTTAGGTTCCTATTTGAGTCACATATTTTCCCTAGGTCTAGGTTGACCCCATGGTCAGCAAAATGTCTCTTTGAGGACTCTTAAGCTCAACTTGGGTCCTATCCCAATCTTACTCATGAACCCAAGGCACCCTTCACCTTTAGGCTCCCCATTTCCCAAAAAACCTTACCTGGTTCTCTAACCTAGCTTGAGTTCGAAACGAGCCCTGAGGTCAACTTATAAGGTCTCCCTTCCGGCCCACCCAAATCTTATGGTTGCTCCTAAAACAACATCATTTAAACCATAATATATGCAACTATCATATCATTAAAACCACAATCGATTCCAAAAATTTCATCTTAAATCGAACCCAAAAAACATATGAAACAACATCATTTAAACCATAATAGATTCCAATAATTTCATTTAATTAAAACCTTAAGAACCATATATAGGAAACTGCAACATCATTGACCCTAGTCGATTTCAATCATTTTATTTTAATTAAAAGCCCTAAAACATGTGAAATACTAATTTATTTAACCCTAAACGATTTAAATCTTTTTATTTAAATAGAAACCCTATAATATATGAAACTACCACATTATTTACCTAAATCGATTTAAGTAAAACATTAACAAAAACATGTGAGGAAACCACATACGAATTTTTGTCTATGTAACAAACTATTCACCTTATTAAACTTATGTAAACTATAAACAACATGTGAAAGAAATCCGTACGTACCTTTGATCCTCGCTTTTCTTCTCAAAAATCTTGTACATCTTAAGGGAGACTATATATGCAGCAAGAGTAAAACCCTAACCCTAATATAAAAACTGAATTAAACATGAGAGGGGGATATCAGTGATGGAATTTCCACCATTGATAATCAGATTATCTTTGATGGAATTTCCACCATTTACTAGCTTGTTTTTTTGTAGTGTTCAAATCTATTAAAATTAGATATATTTAGATTTTTGAAACTTATAACAAGTTCTAATGTAGGAAATTTATAAGTTCTATCGAAAGCTGGTGAAGTTGGTAGAGATCTAAGGGATTTCTTACTAGTATATATATAGTTATTGCAAACACAACCCAAAACAATCATTGTGTTTAATTAATAAAATCTTTCTAATGTTTAAGTTGTCTTATGGATTTTAATTAGCCATAATTATTAGATCATGAAATCATACAAAATCTCATCTGATAATTTTATATATGTATCTCTAAATGCATGAGAGGATCTATATTGATTGCCAAATGATGATTTTTTATAAAAAATAGATTTTTAAAGATTTTGGGGGTATGGATCCTGATTATAAATATTTTCTTATTTCTAAAGAATCAAAGTTCTTATTTATATAGAACCATCTTTCTACTATAGGGTAGCCAAATCCCTCAAGTCATCCATTCATTCAGACAATTTGATCAGATTCAGGTTAAAAAAGATTCAGCTGCTACTTCTTCTTTTGTTGTTGATCGATGTTATCATCTGGTTAGTGTTCTTCTTCCTTTTATAACTGTAGAGTATATATGTTGACGGAACTTCCGTAATCTCGCGTTAACAAAAATATTGCTTGTTTTTTGTTATTGTGATCATCTAAATCAATCTAGTGTTATAAAAGATCGATGTCTGAAATGAATGGAGTAGCATTAAGCATATAGTCTCGGATTCAGCACCACCATCATCAAATCAAATAGTAATGGTTCCAAAACAAGAAATGGTTGAAGTTCAAGTTCATGAGAGGCCAGAATCTAACTATATGATTCTAGCATTTCCATTAAATGTAGCAGTGATTCATAATGCAACGCCATTAGCTAACTACGAAGATATTGTTGCAAACAAGGATTTATTCGAAGCGACTCTCATTGATCTTCACAAAGCTCTCAAGACCAAACACATGTAATTAAGATCGCTTAAGTTTGAAGATTTAATTTTTTTTAACTACATGCCCCACTTATAATACAAATTTTAATGTTATTAAGGAGGTATCCGACATTTGGATCAAAGCCTCTTGATCTACACAAGTTTTTTCTTGAGGTCACTGCGCGCGGAGGTATGAAAAAGGTAATATAATTTTTTTGTTCATTTTTGTTCTGAATGAAAGTTTATGGAGTTTTAAATCCTGTCTTTAATTTTTTGCAGGTGACTGAAGACAGGAAATGGTTGGAAATAGCTAGGGTTTTAGAAATTCCACCTATTCCAACAAACTCTTCGTTCGCTCTTCGAACAAAGTACAATTTATATCTGTATAATTATGAACAGATATATTTCCTCAGTTCTGATGGTAGTAGAGTAGTAAATGATGATCGCCTCATTCCCATTAGTATTCCCACACCTATTCACATTCCCATTCAAAGAAGAACTCGTGAATGGAGGAAGCGCATGGGTATTGCGGCGCCTACACATCTAAAGAGGAACAGATCGGGATACATATTTTACTTCACAGAACAATTTCGTAGGATGAAACCAATCAGCTTTTTAATGGGGCAAGTGCTTGCCCGAAAGGTTGGGTATCAATGGAGACACCTCTCACCTTCTGAGAAATCCGTACGTGTGTGTGTATATATATATCTAGGTTAATTCCGTCACTATAAGTCTGCCATACAAAATGTTTTTTTCCCGATTTGCTTGCAGATTTATCAGAAATTAGCGCGGACTGACAAAGAGCGGTATAATAAAGAATTGCAGGATTATTACAATGAAATACTGGAAATAATTAGGGTTCAAGCTGAACAAGAGAAGGAGGGAGTCTTAACTAATCCTGTTGTTGATGCTGTGATGGAGGGAGTCTTAATTACTAATCCTGTTGTTGATGATGCGATGGAGGGAGTCTTAATTACTAATCCTGTTGTTGATGATGCAATGGAGGGAGTTTTAATTACTAATCCTGTTGTTGATGATGCAATGGAGGGAGTCTTAATTACTAATCCTGTTGTTGATGCTGCTTCTGATACAGAAGAAATCATCAGCGATAAAACATCCATGAATTCAACTCTGGAAAATAATGTTACATGTTATGACGATAAATCGGTCGATTCTGAAGCAACAATTAGCGATCAAAGTATCACCGCTACATATTATAAAATGTAAGTAGATTTAAAAAAATATATATATATTTTTTCTGTTTATTACTAATCTATCTTCATTTGTTTCTGAATTCTTTTCATGTACCATACTCAAAGTAAGAGGAGCGAAAAGACTGTCACAAGCCGCTACCTGCTTCCCCGATTGGGTAGTCCTCCCAAGGCCTCCATCACGTGCCGTGCAGATACCATATAAGCATGCTTGGATCGATCGAGGATCGAATAATAATAATAATCAATCACAGTTTGAGTTGGAACTGGTTTAAGTTATTTTGTAATCTCTTTGAGATAATGTACTGAATATCTTTGAATTGAAGTGCTTTAATTTCTCTAAACTCCAATTGATATTCTCATTTCTACTTCTCTATCATCTGCAACCACTACCAAAGTCGAATCTATCAGAATTTGTTCTTTATAATTTGATGATCATCTCGAGTCATATCTATATTATAGATTGCAAAGGTGAACCCTAACTCTAGATCTCTCTCAAAAATATTAAAATGGTTAACAAAAAAACTATTTATCGATCCGGTAGTTTTTTTGAATACATTTAATTCCACCATAAAATCGTACATTCCGCCAGGTAAAGTTGCTCCAGAAATATCGCTCAAAATTAGTTGTAGCTTGGAATTCCGCCAGGTAAAGTTGCTCTAGAAATGTCGCTCAAAATTAGTTGTAGTTGTGGAATTCCTCCAGGTAAAGTTGCTCCAGAAATGTCGCTCAAAATTTGTTGTAGCTGTGGAATTCCGCCATTTTTTTTGGAGGGAAAGTTAGAAATTCCCTCGGTAACTATATATATATACAGTTTATATCTCATGTGCCAAATTATATCTGTGTTATCTGCGCTAAATCATTCACGTGATTCTATTTCTAATCTAAATGTCACGTTTTTGTACTATCAGCTTTTTATTCATTGAACCACTATTGGACATGATCTCCAGACACGAAGACAATTAGAGTCAATCAAAATACTATTCAAAAAGTTATTTTTAATTTTTTTTATTGGTGGTTGTAATAGTGTTTGATAGGTGCAATAATGGCACGGGCAGGAGAAGTAAAAGCTACTTTGCTTCTCAGATCTCACAACATCGAAACCGTTCGAACCAGATGAGACAATCTGGAGAACTTTACTCACTGCATGTGTTTCTCATCGTAAAACTGAAATAGGTAGTGTGGTGTTCGAACGATTGGTAGAGCTGGATCCATTAGATAAATCAGCATACCTCATACTCTCAAATCTACACGCAATCACCGGTGAACCCGATGAAGCAACTGGAATAAAGAAATCGATGAAGAACCTAAATATAAAAGGTGACGGTGGAAGAAGCTGGGTTGAGGTGCAGGGAGAGGTTCATATGTTCACGGCCAGTGAGAATCTTCAGGATGGAGGATATATATAAATGCGAGATAATGGCAAAAGTGGTAGATTTGATGGAAGGAATTAAGAGGTTAGGATATGTGTGTTCGGAAGATAGAAAACTATGGTATCATAGTGAGAAGCTTGCGGTGGGTTTTGGGGCAAAATCCCTAAAAATTGCAAGAGGATGAAAGAAAGGACTTGGGGAAGCAAAAACAAAAAAAATTATTGTCCATCAATTAGTGGTAAGCTTCATATCGTCATAATTAAAATTGGTATTTTTTTCATACAATACTACCCAAACCAGTGACAATTAATCTTCATACCTCCACTAGGGATCATGGGTTTTGGGTCAATCGCCGGTGGCTTGCCCGATTTTTCCAATCTCTGATCAAGTCCACATAATTTTTCCGTTAACCATTAGCTTTCTTTTTCTCTCTTTATCACCACCATCACCGATGACATGACCTTCTTCAATTCTTCTTCCTTTTCTTCTTATTCTTCTCTGAGGAGGAGAGAGGCGTTGGTGAGGAGAGACCCATTTTGGATCTCATGTACTCTGGTTTCCTCCATGGCAGTATGCGAATACAGATGGGAGACCGGAACAACGACAGATGAGAGATCGGAACATCGATAGCCTAGATACCTGAACTACGAATGTCGGGAGACCGGAACAACGTCAGCTAGGAGAACGAAACAACGACAGATGGGAGACCGGAACAACGGAAATGGATAAATAATGATTTGGACTACGACAAGAGATCTGTGAAGGGGACAGAGACAGGATTAGGAATTTTCTTGGAAGATTCAGAGACAAAAAATCAATAGATATAGTCTCCTAGCTATTTAATTCAAGATTTGAAAGCTATGATAGCATAGCATGCACCTACATATTTACTGAACTGCCACCAAAAATATCTATTTTATTACCAAAAATGAAACAATCCTGACGTGCTGGTAGGAACGGTTTAGAACATCTTCCTATAATCGAACGACGATTAAAGATTTGGCACAGATAGCCGCAAACAGTGTTTATCGCATCGGATTTGTGCATGAAGGAATTCTGCCATGTTATAATTGTTGCCAAAAAATACTTCTTTGGCCGGTGGCGTCTAAATATGTGGTGGTACGTATTCCGCCATGTAATTAATTTATATAGGAATATTAAGTGACGGCCGGTTAGATCATTTAGGCCGGCCCTAGGGAATCTCCAGAAGCTAAGGGATACCTGACCGAATTATGGGATTTGAATTTAGGAAAATATATATATGTAACCTGGATCCGACACCCAATTATGGGATCCGAATAAATTAATTCAAGTGAGGAGCTAGCGGAAGCGATGACTAATTAAAGATAGGAATATATATAAATGTCGCCACCAATGTTAATGATCGATAGTATCTATGACCATAAGTATCGATGTGGCTTCTGGATTTCCAAATGAAATTTAACTTAACTGGTTACAGTAATTATTAAGATTTATAAAGAAAGTTACAATCCAAAAATTCAATAATTTTTTATAAAAAAAAAACATACAACACAAAAAACACAATTGTCGTGTTTAACCAATCAATAAGGTTTAAAAAAAACAATATTATAACTACCCAAACAATCATTCACACAATATCGGACAAAATTGTCCGTCAATGGACAATTTTTCCAGCGACGATAGCCGCTTCAATAATGACAGAGATGACATCGACGACAACAGGAACGGAGCAAGTGTTCCCATGGAAAGTTGGCTGGCCGGATTTCTTGAAATCGTTGATACAATTAAGAAAGTTCTGGTTACAATCAACATTAAGATAGTCATTATTCTTAGATCCAACACATGCATCATGTGTTTTGCAGCAATCATCCAGCCCATCACAGGGTTCTTCTCCCGGACACCCACTGTATAGCAATCCACAGTATTTACCATATCGGAGCAACGGCGGCACTGCACAGTACTTCGACTCACATGTCCGGCTGCATTCCCGTGACTGCAGTTCACTCCAATATTATTCCCATAGATCGATAGATAGATAGATACACAACAGAAATATCAATTAATAATTACTTACCACGGTGAACGCCATTTCGTCGTCGGAGCTTGTCTGCTCAAGGCCGAAGTTGAGGGCTGCTGATGGAGGCGAGATGAGGAGGAGGAGGAGGAGGATGGGGATAGGGATGGAATAAGGTTTTTCCATGGTGGGTAGAAGATAGAAGATGGCACAAGTGTGAATCTTTTAGTAGCTGTGAACTGATTGGGTGGTAATTGACGTTACTTAGGGCTTTTTCTTTTGGCTTTGTTCATCTCGTGACTTATTTTGTTTTCTTTCTATATGTGTTTAGCAGTAGGTAGGGCCGTAATTAGGTTAATTAACCACACCGGCCGACATAACTAGGCCGATCGATCTGTTTGTGCACCCAAGGATTTCTTATAATGTGCAACTAAGCATGCATATCAGTCGGATTTGGATACCTGCATATCCTACCGACTGAACAAAATCTGAATCCGAATCCACATAAACTTTCCGGATAATATAAAAATTTAACTTTTTATAAAAATCTCAACTTTTTATAAAGTTAATTAATAGTCAATTAATCACCCTAAAATTCGAATATCTGATATCCGGAAGTCAATTTATACGAAATTTTTAAACGAATTCGGATTTTAACAGCGGATTTTTCGGATATCCGAATCCGAAATTCTTAAACAGATTCGGATTTTAACGGTGGATTTTCCGGATATCCAGATACGAAATTCTTAAACGAATTCAGATTTTAACGACGGATTTTTCGGATATCTGAATCCGTCCGGATATCAATTTAGGTATCCGAAAATCCGAATAGTTATATTCGAATTGGAATGTAGATTCGAATACGGATTTCGGTATACCATTTACAGACTTAAAAAAATCTTCGTTAATCCATCGTTATTATAAATGATTAGTGACGAATTAATAATTACCATCGCTCACTATACTAAATAAGGTTAAAAATGACATATTTTTTTGAGAAAAAAATGATCAAATGATGAAATTTCTGTTATTTTCATGTCCCCTTCCAAATCGACCACCACGATTCTGGAATCGTCCTCCTCCACTGCCATGATTATCTCCGTGATTCTCCTGGCCATCGTTGCGATTGGAAGAAAAATTCAATTGTTGAAACCTCTGTTTGATTGACGACTACTGGATTTCGCATTTGCAGACGAATTTCATGGCCAAACATGATTGTCATGAGCTTTGAAAACATCACCGGAGTAGCTCGTACAACTAGAGCCACACAATGCCTTGCTGAAGTCAACTCCAAGGTTGTTGAAGACGGTTGCATTGAAAATGTTTAGGGTGTCAAATGAGTCGAGCGGAGTTGAGTTTTTGCTTATAAAGCTGCACTCTCGGGCTCGGCTCATTAAGATATCATCTGGGCTCGACGAGCCCAAACTCAGGTTTGTCAGAGATTTTCCAGACTCTTCGATTTTCGAGAATTGAAAGAAATTTTTACTTGGAGACATGGAAGGTCGAACCCGGGACCTCTCACATGCTTGACAAATGTTTTACCATCTGCGCTACACCTCGATTCTCTCTAAATTTAATATTTTTTTAGTTTTTTATACTTACTGAGCTCGAATTAAAAAAAATAATTATTTGGAAACATGAGGGATCGAACCCATGACCTCTCAAATACTAAACAAAACTTTTACCAGCTACACTTCTATTCTCTATAATTTTTTTTAATTATTTATACTTACAAACGAGCCCTCACGAGCTTAATTAACGAGCCAAGCTCGGCTCGGCTCGGCTCGGCTCGGCTCGTTAAACTAAACGAGCTTGAGCCTCGTGCTCGGGCTCGGCTTGTGAGCCCGAGTCGAGCCCGTCGAGGTGGGCTTTATTTGACACCCTAAAAACGTCTTGTGGGATTGGGTATGGCCAGTTGCATCTAGCTAGGGTAGTGTCAACTAAAGCTCAGCTTGGTAGGCTCGGCTCGGCTCGGCCTCGCGAGCCCAACGAGCTGAGCCTAAAGCTCAAGCTCGATAAGCTTATCGAGCCGAGCTCGATCGAGTTTGGACTTTTCAAGCTCGACTCGGTTTGTTAAGCTTGTCAAAGGCTTCTTAATAATTTTATAAAATATAAATATTAGAGTTATAGATATTAATTGATAAAAACTATTGAATAAATTATAAATAAAACCTAAATCTAAAAAAAAAACTAAATATAGATATTTTTAGATAAGCTTATCGAGCCCGAGCTCGGCCAAACCAGGCTCGGCGAGCTCGAGTCCGGTTCTATAAGCAAAAGCTCGGCTCGCTTGACACCCTAGCTACATCTAGCTCGTCAGAATAGAGCTTTGCCAGTCGAAGATAGGCCACGAACAGAGTATCCCTTTCTTAAAATTCTGGAATTGCATCTAGATTTGAACTATATATCCTTGACTGCGAGGTATTTCAAGAGTTTCATCACGAAGAATCTTCCATAGATCTGGCGGAGTAGTGATCCCAATAGCAAGCGAAATAGTTTCCTCAGTGAGTGAGGATAATATCCAACTCAAAACCAATTGATCATTACGCCACCATTTCTGATAATCAGGATTAATCACAGAAGCATTCTTCAAGATCATCTTGGTTGGGGGCTCAACCAATGGATCGATCATATCTTAAAGATCGAACGAATTCAGAAGAGGTGCAAATTACATCTACCAGAGGATGTAGTTTGTGGGACTGAGCTTGACAATGAGGAAGCTCTGAATAGATCCTACTGGGATGCTTCGCAATCGAGGTTATTACATGTAAAGATCTTTTAAAATCCAAAACATTGATTAGATTAGATCTCAAATCTTTTGTTAGTCATCTATATTTGCGGAATACTCGTTAGTAAACGACTTATATATACAACATGTAATTCTCACCAGTCGTCAAACCCTAATCAGTTCCTGAAGCACAGAAAACCCTAGATTTTTTTTTGAAGTTTTATCGTTTCTGTGAATTTGTTTATTATATTTTGTAAGTGCTATCCATGGAGTCTGAAGGGCTAGATGTTTCAGTGAAAAAATCCATTGACGAATTTTTCGGGTTCGAAGATGATAGTTTTGAATGCAAGGAGGCGACTGAATATATCGATGAGTTGAAAAAGACTTCTTTGGTGAATACGAAACCAGTCGTTGTATCTGATCCTGGTCCGTCGACCTCGTCTGCTAAAAAGCCCAAGAAGAAGACTAAAATGGAAGGTCGCTTCAGCCAGAATCAAACACCGAAAGTAACTATTCGGGAGGAAGGCAAGCGTTGCTGTCGAAGACCTTCGTATCTGGATGAGTACTATTAAGGCTAGCTAACTGGAAGATCTAGCTAGTTAATCGAATCCATCAGAATAATTTATCTTCTATTAATTTCGCATTTGTGTATGGTTTGTGAAAGATTTTCTTAATTATTCGACAATCTATTTAGGTTAATAATGAAAGTAATTCTAATTGTTCTTCATTTTCTTAGAATATATGAATAGGGTCAAGATCAGGTGGTGTTGGCCTATGAGGCCCAATTAGATATATTGAGCAGTCTAAGGCCCAATTAAATAATTCTTTTAACACAAAAAAATTATTTAACTAATTTCACATTGTAAAATAAGGGTCTATCTAGTGATGAGTGTCCATAATTTTTCTTCTTTTTGTGGGCTAATTTTAAATCATTTAACAAATTTTTTTATGATCCAATTGTTTTCAACGAGGTGTCATATTTTGATACCAATACATAATATCATTATTATTAACATTAAAAAATAAATCTTTTTCAATATATGACATTAAAATATCATTGAACCAAACTTAATTCATTTATACGACTGTGGCAATTTCATTTTATAAGATTTATCGTCGAAATTTTTTTTCCTATTTAAACAGTCGTAATTGGTAATGTGAGTATTAATTTCAACAAACGAAATACCAAAAGAAATATCGATATCTTTTTTATTGTCAATGAACTTTAAGATCAACTCTCAAATTCTATTTAAATTCGTCATTACGTACATGAAAAATGTATCATGACAGTTAATCTTCAAGAACTCTAATATCAACAGTATAAAAATCAATAGGATAAAATTTCGTCAAGTTCTGTACTTTCGTCTTATCATAAGAATGAAACTAATTATCCAACTTCTCATTGAGTCGCCCCTGCCGACACCCGACCCGTCCCCGATCGCACAGTCAGGTAAGGTACGGAAACTAAGGGAGATTCAGATGAGATACTTTAAAAAAGATATCTCATTAGATAACGATCTTATTGGTTGTTTATTTTTTAATAAAATATGTGAAATGAAATTTAAAAGTAAAGTATCTCATAAGAGGTGTTTCCTATATATAAAAAGAGATTTACATGTTTCTAAAAAAACATGTTGCACTATAAGAAAATAGAAATTCTATCGCAAAATATATTGATGTCTGTGGCGAAAATCCGCAACGAAAAGTCTGTAAACAAGGTTATTTTTTTTGTAGTGTGATTGGAATAAATTAATTAATGGAAGACAAAGAGGGACAGAGAACATGGATAATATCTTAGATAATTGATGAAGACAAACACCCAAATCCAATAATTGTGTTTGATTTCATTTGATTCTTGCTTGTTTTGTTTTGTTGGTTAGTTAACCATTGATAAATATCAAAAACTCACATGCATTGAACAGTGGAGAAATCTATTCCAACTATTCCCTCCACTCCACTCAATATTCTCACCTATCATTCCATCACTAAATCAATCATAATTCTAGACAGATTTGGTTTTGATGAAATCCGTCATCAAAAGGAATGAATTAATCATGACGTCCGTCACTACAAATCCGTCATATAATGTCTTTTTTTTTGTAGTCAATGTAGATTGATTTTATGGTTGTTTTTGATTAATTATTATGGGCGCGCTTCAGGTGCGTCGTACCTTAAATACGTCGTCGTGTGTCATCAAATCGTGTCTATTAATATTTAACCCAATGATTAAAATAATATATTGCATAAGAAATTAACACATGTACGACACAAAATAATATACTGCAAAAGACACTAACGTACACATGTACAACGAAAAGTCGATATAATAGAAAAGATTAATTTGACGTATTTTGATGCATTTTGACCTCGGCACACCTGATAATTACTCTAATTATTATAAACCCTAAACTAGAATTGTTTTCGGTGTACTTTTGTCACATATAAACCCTAAATCTTGAAGAAGAAAATCCTCTAATTTTTTTTTTAATTTACCGACCCTAAACGAATATAGGGCAGAGGTCGGTGACTCATAGAATACATATGAGTACTGATGAAAAAAAGGTTTAGAATTCTTTAATAGACGAGTCAAGCTCGAACTTTTATTTATAGCTCGTTAGACCTATTAAGCTCGTTAGACCCATTAAGTTCGTCAAATATGTTCGAGCTTTTTTTCTGAGTTCGTTTATTATGATGTTTGGCTCGTTGTACATCCCTAATTGAACTTGTGTGGTTACTCAAATACCTCGACCGACGGAATTCACTTAAAGAGCAGAGGGTGGCTATATTAAAGAATACAAGTGTGAATTGGTGGAAAAAAAGATTCAGAATTTCGGTTTTGCCTAGGTTTAGTGAATTGACTTGTGTGGTTACTCAAATACCTCAGGAGACAAAATTCACTTAGAGAGCAGAGGTCGACGACCCTAGAGAATATATATTGGTGAGTACTTGATGATACCCTCAGTCCACTGTATGTGGCCCAAAGCTAACATCAGTAACTCAGTCTGTAACCCATGCCCAGCAAGGATCTGATCTGGATTAAACCTGAGCTCGACCCGAACACCGCTCGGGTCGTCCCCGGGAACCCGACCCGACTACGGCTTGGGCTTAAGCATGGATAAGCATTTGGCAAGCCCAACCCCCCCATTAGCAGGTTAATGTTGCTATTAATACTGCTCACTTAGGGACGAACAGTAGGTTAATTGGAGTGAATCTACACTAGCTACTAGAGAAAGAGAGAGAGATCTAGATCGACTGTAATGGTTGTCCCTTCGGCCTTGCGTCATCAGTACTGATGGAAAAAAAAGGGTTCAGCTTTAGGTTTAGTGTTCTCTGATAGGGCTTGTGTGGTTACTCGAATACCTCGTCCGACGGAATACACTTAGAAAGTAGATGTCGAGGACTTTAGAGAATATATACAAGTGAGAAATGACGGAAAAAAGGTCCAGCTTTAGGTTTAGTGTTCTCTGATAGGGCTTGTGTGGTTACTCGAATACCTCGTCCGACGGAATTCACTTAGAAAGTAGATGTTGACGACTCTAGAGAATATATACAAGTGAGAAATGATGGAAAAAAGGTCTAGCTTTAGGTTTAGTGTTCTCTGATAGGGCTTGTGTGGTTTACCTGAATACCTCGGAGACGGAATTCACATAATACAAGTACCGATGAAAAAAAGGTTCAAATTTATGATTTAAGGTTTAGTGCTCTCTGATAGAGCCTGTGTGATTACCCGAACATAACGGGATACAAAATTCACTTAGAGAATAGAGGTCGGCGACAACAGAGAATTCAAGTACTGATGAAAAAAAGTTTCAGAGTTAGGGTTTAAGGTTTAGTATTGTTCTCCGATAGGACTTGTGTACGTGGTTACCCGAATACCTCTGGAGACGAAATTCACTTACGGAATTCATTTAGAGAATGGAGGTCGACGACACCAGAGAATACAAGTATTGATGAAAAAAAGATTTTGATTTATGGTTTAAGGTTTAGTGTTCTCTGATATGGCTTGTGTAACCACAGGAGTACATCGGGAGACGGGATTCACTTAGAGAATTGAGGTCGGCGACACCAGAGAATACAAGTACAGAATTAGGGTTTAAGGTTTAATGTTCTCTAATAGGGCTTGTGTAGTTACTCGAAATACATCGAGAGACGATTCACTTAGAAAATTGAGGCCGACGACACCAGATAATACAAGTACAGAATTAGGGTTTAAGATTTAGTGTTCTCTAATAGGGCTTGTGTAGTTACCCGAATACCTCGGGAGACGAGATTCACTTAGAGAATTGAGGCCGGCGACACCAGAGAATACAAGTACAGAATTAGGGTTTAAGGTTTGGTGTTAATTCTTTAATATGGCACTTCGGCCGCCGACGATGGTTCGACAAATTCGGCCTAAACCTATGTAGTTAAGCTTAATCAAGAGGTTTTGATACATTACAAAGAAGAAGAAAAAAACATAAAACCCTAATTATCCATCTGATGATCGGATCCCCAAAAGTATGTAATAAAGGAGTGTGATCGGAAGGGCTATGAGCATTCCAAATATAACTCCGGTGCTGAGAATCTGAGGGTGGAGATTATATTCTTTGGCGAACACAAAGGGAACAATTCCCTGTGGCAGAGCTGCCTGAACAATAGCCACGTGTAGCAGAACGCCTTTTAAGCCAATTGCGACTGAAGTAGCGGCCATAACCGCCGGTCCGACGAGGAATCTTACTGCCATGGTGAAAGTTGCCACAGAGTTCCCGCAAGATATGATCTTTGGTTGTAGTGCCATGAAGAGTCCCAGACTGAACATCGCCATTCCTAGTCCGGCGTCGGAAAGTATGGAGATTGACTTGGCGACGATCGCCGGCATCGGAAAGTTCCATCTGGGTCACCGGAAAGAGAATTTGTTAAAAAAAAGAAGGTTTTTTTTGTTTGATTCTCTGTTTTGGGTATTACCGGAAGGAGATGAGAGACCAAGTGAGTCCAATGAGACTGGAGTATGTGTTGGGGTTTCGGATCAGCTTCCTCCATACCATGATCAGAATCAGTCTGGTCATCACGCTTGTCGGCGGCATCGCGGATGCTTTTTCCCTACCTGCTTCCGTCGCTGCGGCTTCTTCGGCTTTCAGACCGTCGTCCATGACGGTTTTGGTTGTGGTGTTCGTTCCGACGTGCTTTGCTCGGTTTCCGAAGCTGAATTGATCTCTTATATCTCTGCTGATTCCGATACTGCTGCTGTTTCCATCTCCCGATGCTTCTGTCCTCCTCGGAGAGACCATCATTCTGACGTCCTTCACCGGAACCGGTCCTTCGTGAGCGTGGGCGGCGGGGCCGAGTCCGTACTCCTGGTGACTACCGAACACATCGGAGACCGGGGAAGTATTTGAATTCCAGACGAACATATGGAGGTCTCTCCCTCCCACACCACCTTCCTCTGTACTCGTCCCGGATTGTCTTGGCCCAGCATCACCAGCGGTAGTCGGAGCTGATGGTGTCGGAGACATCGCGCCGGGGTTGGGAACAGGGTAATTTATAGCAGTTCCGGCAGAGGTGCTGTTCGTCGTTGACAGTGGGATTCTTGATTTATTACTACCGCTTCCTCCGGTTTGTGCATTAGCACTCTGATGATCTTCGTAGTAGCTGGACTGTCTCGGAGTCGGGCCACGGGAGGTGGGAAGCACGGTACCGAACACGTCGGACTGTCCGAAGTTAGAATTCCGACCAGCACCGCCGACCATCGAGTAGAAATCGCTGTGGTTGAAGCTGGATCCTCTCGGTGTGGGATTCCGGGAAGATTGAAGAGAATAGATCTCAGCGTTGGTGAGATTGGAAGCTCGCGGCGTGTTCGCGGAGAAACCCATCGACCGTCTGGAGTAGATATCCGATCTCGACGCGTTGGATCGCCGGACGACGACGTGCAGCTTCCCATCCTCAGTAATCTCTGCGTCTGTTTCGAGCGCATCACGTCCGGCGTCGAGGGACATTACATCAGGGTCGACGACGATCGAAGCAATAGCACCGGCGGTATGCGGGAACTGCTCGGTGATGAGAAACCTCGCCGCCCGGAATTCGAAGAGAAAGAGCATGATCGTGTACCAGATTATACACTGAAGAACGACGATCTGAACCATAAGACTACCGGAGAAATCTCCATACATACCCTTGAGCAGAGGAATACCCATGACGAGAGTGTTCGGCAGAGTTGCGACTGAGAACAGAGTAATTGCCCAATCGATACACCCTCTCCGGCTCAGATGAGTCCAAACTGCCAGCAGAGAAAGGACGATGACCTTCTGGAGCGTGTCGGCGGCGATGAAACGCATGTTCATCGTGTAAGGATTGTTACTAGCTATGAAGTGGAAGGAGAGCAAAGGGACGGCAAACAGAGCAACGAAGCGATTTATACCGGAGCACTGGTCCGGCGTGAAGATGTTCCACCACCTGACCGACCCATATGCCAACATCATCGCCACATACAGAGGCACCATCGCCGTCATCACATGATAAAAGTCTAGAGGAGTTATCATCTTCGCCGGCGAGGAAAACACAGATTGAGATTCGTATGGTGATAATATTTTATAATGAAATCAGCAGTCCCCACCGCCATCGGTGGTGGGAGGAGTGTTACCAGACATCGCCATCGCCGCCGCTGTATGATTGTATGAGTATGGAGTGTTGGTGTGGTCGCAGGGCATGGTCGGATAATAATAAAATAGTATGTGCATGTGATAATAACGAAAAATGGGTTGTGCTCCCGAAGTTATGGTCACTCTATTGTTTTCCGGTTACCGGCGGAGTTCCCGGCGGGAACTTTTAAGGGTCCCAGGAAACATGCTTCTGTGCGTTTACTCGGTAATGCCATTTTTCTACTTTATATTATCTTCTTTTTTCAATTTCCCCTCAAACTTTAATAAAATACATAAAAACCCATGACTTGCAAACTCATCCCTCCCTCCTTATTTCCTTATTACCATAAGAGATTGTACAATAAGTTAGGTAATTCAGTTATTCTTGTTAATGTATTAACTACTTAACAAACTGATGTAATTGAAAAGAATCATTCAATGAAATTGATAGTTAGATCAACTGTGCCCTAAATAAAGAAGATATAATATCATTTCATATCGTCGCTGGGTTTCTGTACAGATCGTCTGTTTAGAGAGCGTCGGAACTTAGTTTGAACTTAAATTTAGACTCGATGGACTGGAGTACTAAAGCATGTATGAATCTTGTGTGTCGCCCTAAATGTAAGTGAATGCGAAGCTAGAGAGATCATTAGGATAAAACTTGTGAATCTTTTTCTTCTGATCGAGTCGTTGAAGCAATTCCCTTAAACTGGGGATCAAGCTAGTCTGGGCAAAATAATGTTTGTGGGTTTCTATAAAGATAATGCTTATATAGTCGCACCTCTCCAGTGAAAGAGTGTAAATGTACTTCTGTAGAGGGAAAAACTTAAGGGTATTAGTGATGATAGGAGGTTCAAACTGATCGATCGTAGGATCCTGATGAAATCTTTTATTTATAACAGAGGTATTTTTTATAAAATGTAGAAATGTTTATAAGATGTAGAAATTTTAATGGTAACTATTGAGTTTTTTTTTTGTCGTAATGAAACTATTTTCTTTACTTGGAATTTGGAAAGACAGAAGAGATAAGTGTGCGAATATTAGTTGTATCCTACTCATATATTTTCTTAAATATTCATGGAATTTTTAATTTAAAAGTGTTAGATTTAAGACGTACCTTGTTTTGAATCCATTATACCAAAAACTTTTTTGATGTTGAAAATGGATTATCCATTTTATTTTCTTACAAAAGCTTTTTGAATGCTTAGATGTAGGGTGTCAAACGAGCCGAGCTTTTACTTATAAAGCCGGGCTCGAGCTCGTTAAGATATCATTTGGGCTCGGGCTCGAGCTCGGCGAGCCCGAGCTCAGGCTCGACTCGTCAGAGATTTTCCAGGCTCGAGCCCGCGAGCCTGAGCTCGAGAATTAAAAGAATTTTTTACTTGGAGAAATGGAGGATCGAACCCAGGACCTTTCACATGTTTAACAAACATTTTATCATCTGTTCTACACCTCCATTCTTTCTAAATTTAATATTTTTTTAGTTTTTTATACTTTCTCAGCTCGAATTAAAAGAAATAATTATTTGGAGAAATGGGGAAGTAAACCCATGATCTCTCAAATACTAAACAAACCTTTTACCAACTATGCCACATCTCTATTCTCTATAAATTTAATTTTTTTTTAATTATTCATACTTACAAACGAGCCTTCACGAGCTTAACGAGCCGAGCTTGGACACATTAAGCTAAACGAGCTTGAGCCTCGGGCTTGGCTCGTTGGGCTCGCGACCCCGAGCCTAAACGAACCGAGCCCGAGTCGAGCCCGACTTTATTTGACACCTACTTAGATGACTGTCACAATTGGGTGCTTTCTTTTAAACAAAATGGAATATATGATTTTTCTTTTTGATCCACACAGGAGTTGAAATCCTGGTTCCACCACTGTTTATAGACATATCTTATTATGAGGTTCTTATTTGAACTCCAATAGGAACTTAGTCATCCATATACTTTATGACATATTCCAAGTGATCTGTATCATCATAGATCAATACTAATGTATCTATATGAATATACTTTTATTTGAAATCTTAACACTTATGATGATGTTAATGTGTAGATTACACACTTTATGAGATTTCTAACATATAAAACCTCTTTTTTCGAGTAATGAATTATGTAATATGTTCTTACTATGATTTATAAATACATTTGGAAATGAAGTTAGATGTGATTAGTCTGATCTTGAGTGATTTCTGCCGTTTCTTTGAGTGTTGTACAATGGTAACATCAAAAGAGAGCCGTATTTCCTTCTTCCAAAGCGCCAAAATAACAGCAACACGACCAACAACACACCAATCTGAATTGCCCATCTGTCGAATGAACTCGAATCATATATATATATTGTTGAAACAAAATTCAGGTAAGATCGGAGTATTGTTTACTTTACCTGTCTAAATCGAGAAAAGAGTTGTAAACTATACGTTCCCAGGTAGACACAATGGCATGCCAACCAGGATCATAGTACAGTGATTCTGCTGACCAGAATATCCGTGTGTATGTCTCCAAGAAGACGAAAAGAATCCATGCACAAATCTCTAGTAAAATGAACTTAACAATGAAACGTCCAAGAACAACCATTGCCAGTGAAAAGGAGATGAGCCAGTTGAAGAGTCGTTGGTTGTAATCTTTGATGAATAATGACCGAGATTTCAGAAGCATCTGTAATCAAATAAAAATTTATGTACATAATGATACCTATAACCAATATGATTCAGGAAATACAGAGAGTTCATCAAACCTTTGTCATCCTTTGGTCGTAGTTTGATTTTGACGGTCCGACACATTCAGCATGAAAGCTATAGTTGCACTTAGCGAAACCAGCATCAAACTTCGCCATTGATGGCAGTGTAAGGATTTGAAGTTGATCCATTTTATCCTCACAATGTACGTATACAGCTTCACAGAGTTTTGATGACCGATATTCATTTGCCATGATGACATTCTTGAAAATCTAAAAATCATACAAAATCCAAAATTCATATAGAGAAATCTAACAGCTAAAGCTGAAAATGAATGTCATGCAGACTGTAGCTGCTAATCATACCATACATTTAATATCCTTATTGCATCTCTCTATCAAACCAACTCAAAATAATTCTCATTTTCTAAATAGCTTTGCCTCTAGTTGCAGGAAAAGTATAAAAGAAATTTTGATATCAATGAATCGATGTACCTTCTGTATTTCATCTTCAAGATGAATGGAAGAATGTTTTGCATGTTGACGACCAAAATGTTGTTTATCAAAGAAAATCATCGCTTCACTCTTAGAATTGTCATGTTCTTGCTGCAGCATGTATACTGGTAATGGCAGTATTACGTTATCCATCCATTGAGAATAGAGCTTCAAACATCGTTCAACGATTTCTTTATTAAAAACTTCAACAAGAGAACCTGTAGTTGGTATATCTCCTTTATTTAAGGCTTCAAGTATCTGTAGAGTGTAGAATTAAAGAAAAATAATGATAATTGAATACTGTATTTCTCTAAGTTTAGACAATGTATTTTTCGACGAATGCACAAAAATTAAGTGCAGAGTGCAGACAGCTCCACCAGATCCTTACACTAATTATATAAATAAATATATTTGGAATATGCAACTACAGAAAACAACAATAATGAAAATGAACCTGTTCTAAAAATGAAACAAAATCCTTTCCATTTAGATATTTTCTCTGCACAATTTTTGGATGAACGATGGAAGCAACAAGCTGTTTCAACAGTTGCCTCTTTTTTATGTATATAGGATCCAGATCATCATCTTTTAAATCACAAAGCTTAGTCCTTTGTAGGTGAGGCTGCCATAAAATATATAAAAAATTGTTCATAAACATGCATGTTCCGAAAGAGAATGAATTTATCTTTTGAGATAAACATGGAGAAAAAACAAAAAGATATACATAAACATTCTACTGCCAAATACGAATTCAATTCAAAGAGGAAAAATGACTTTTAACTTGTACAATCCCTATTTGAACACCTAATGCCAAACAGTCACACTTAGGTATTATTATTTCACCTCAATATCAAGTTAAGTTCCCTTCAACACCAGTTTAACTTAACTAGGTTTTGTTGCGGGTTATTGTGTTTGGATATCGGAATATAAGTCATGGGTTTACGGTTTATCTATACTACAAAACCATTTGACGAGTTTTCATTTTTTTAATCAATCAATAATCCAAAAAAGTTCATTGGGTATTATCTCTCCCATCTTTTCTTCTATTTTTAGCAGCGTTGGGAATTATCCAATCTTTGGCTATTTTTAGTAGAAATAATTTGAAATTTTGATAAAAAGATAAATTAGAACTTCCAACAAGTATAATTGATTCAAAAAACAATACTAGATATTAAATAATTGAAAGGAAATTAATAAGGCCATGAAATCAAGTTATAACTGAAAGATCGGAATTTGCATACCTGTGGTAAGCTAAAAGCTGTATTATTTCCACCCATAATAGCCAAAGATTTCCGTATCTTGTTTACCTATATATTCACCAAATATGGAAGATAATGATTCATTTGGAGGACAACTCTTTGATGTATCTTATTGAAGTTCTAGAACCATGGAGTTATTTTATATATTGTTGTTTCAACTTTCAAATCATATTCATTAATGTAATTTGCATGAATTCCATGAACAAATCTTGTCCATAATTTGTCTAAATGGATTTAGTGATTCACAGAAGGTGAGTACCTAAATCTAAGAGAAGCTCAGGTAAGACCTGAATTTGAGATTAAATAAGATCCTCAAATCATAATTGCATATCCACCTTGAGATATAAGCTCACACATCCTAAGGGATGCATTCCAAAAAGACAAGAACTGCATATGCCAGGTGGTCATGAAGTCAGAATTATAGATTTATAGAGTCTTAGTTTAACTCACATTGAAAGGTCTCATGAATCCAGCCCAAGGTTTAAAAACCGGCGGTTAACCGCCGGTTAACCGGCTGACCGGTAAAATCCAACTAACCGGTGACCGGTTAGTTGGAACAGGTAAATGGGTCGATGGGGCGGGTCTGACCCGTACCCGACCCGGTTACCCGTCTCAGTTATAAATAATTCCCTTATGGGCTTTATTTAATAAAGCCCATTATGTTTAATTTATTAAAGCCTCATTTCAAGGCTTTATTTTAATAAGTTTAAATCTTACTCCTTATAGATATCTTAGGTTTAGGATATTTTGAATTACATTATGGAATTAATTACTTATTTACATTACTATTTTGAATGACTATTTTGAATTACTATAAACATGGATATAAACATGGAATAGATATATAAGTATATAACATAATTTCTGTTTTTTAAAAAAAATTACGAAAATACCCCTACCGGTTAACCACTGGTTAACCGGTGGTTAACCGGTCTAACCGGAAAACCGGTAAGCCAGAACCGGTTACCGGTTAACCGGTTTTTAAACCTTGATCCAGCCTACCAAATTATATACACCATCATAAGTAATATTTCATATTTGCAAATAGTTAGTACTAATGTGTGTAATTAGTTGGTTGGTTGGTTGTATATGTTCTAGAAACATCTGTAATTAGACATACATACCTTGTTATTCATAATCCTTATTCTATTTAAAAAGAGAGCAGAGACAATCAGGCAAGTAGGCAATCTCTTCTCTCACAGAATGCCAACAGACTCTTATTCAGCCATTTCACGCAAATGAAAGATGAAAATATGCAAAATAGAAGGATACCTGATCAATATTTTTGTCTCCTGGATTAAGAGAAAATAGAAAGAAAAAGCATGATATAACAATTTATTTTTACAAAATTAATAATAGTAGTGATACAAATACAGACCATTATCATTTGGAACTTGTTGGAGAGCTTCGTCAACCATTTCTTGAACAGATATTCCTTCTGAAACAATAATTGATTCCATAAATCAATCAGTTTAAGATGACCAAGGATTGAAGAATATTAACTGCTTTCAATCTTCAAACAAAAAATAAATAAATGATGAAATGATTTTCTGAATTGTAGATTGCAGTTGTCGACTCATTTCCATCTATAATAAGTTTTATCTTTATTTATTTATTTAAAGCATAAACTTACGTAGGAAATCACGCTGGATGAGCCATAACAGTTTAGCTGGTTTAAAAGCAATATCTTCTCCCTGATGAAAGCAGTATCGAAAAATGAATATTGAATCTAAAATTCGTAGTTGCAAAACAACAGCATTATATATAAGATTTCTTATTGGTAACAATATACCTTGACTCTGCCCATCCATGAATTATTATATGAAAGAAAGCAAAAAAAAGGAAAAAATATTAGTCTAAAGATTTATTGTTATGAATAATGAATTATGATCTGTCTAAATACATAGACTGATAGACGTAGAAAAATATGTTGTAGATAGAAAAATAACCTTTCATAGAATTCTTCCGCAAGTTCAACAGCAAATGACAAACGATATATATCAGCTTCACGTATCTGTAATAAATCAGTAGTAAAAACACAGTTTTCGATAATTCGTATATTATATACCAATCTACAGTTATTCTTCTAATTTAGAAAAGATACTTTCCCAATCTCCCTCTTCGAGCCAAATCAAAGAATCGGATTTTAACAGAAGGGTAAAACTTCTATGGGATGTTGTTCCAGGTTTGACATAACTATCATTATCATCACAAATGAAGGTTGGGATTCAAATCCATATGCCTCAATCTATAAATTTGATTATTCTATCAGAATGCCAACAATGATAAATGACTGACGAGCTTGTAAACTAATGGTTGGTTGAGGGGAATACAAACCATTTCAGCTAGATTGTAGATGAGAACAGAACTCATAATTGTTGCCAAAGCAAATATCCTGTCACAAAAAAAAAAATCATTATCATAATCCGATGTATTAAATACGGTATTAAGCCAAACAAAAAGTGGTTGAGTTCAGAGTGGTACCTGTCATCATAAACATTTGATTTACCAACACTTTCGAATCCCTCAGTATCAAGAAAAATAACAGAAGTCTTTACACCATTGATGACCATTTCCATTGGATTACCCCATACCCATATACCTGAAAATCTAGTGAACTTTACGAGAACGCATTTGCTTACAAATTACAATAGATAAGCAACATACTAGATTGTTTTGAACCTTTTGTTTTCGTATCTCGCATATGCCCAACTCCAAAACCTGTACAAATCAAACTACAGACGATGAAATGTCATACACCATAAACATACTCCTACATAAATAAATTGCATAGAAGTTGAAAAATTACCTTCTTCACATGACAAAGAGAGAAGTTGGTTAAGGAGAAAGGATTTCCCCGAACGATACGGTCCGATGACCTAATAATAATAAGAAGAATCCATTGTGGTTTCTGAGTTATAGATGAAAAGTTTAAATATAACAAATTCCTTCAGCAATCATAATTCTTACAGAAACAGCCGCTATTGGCATTGTAATTCTTTCAATTGCCTGAAGACCTTCTCTATTAATTTGCAGCTTAGTATGGCTCGAATCAGGTTCCACAATAGAAAACCTGTGAAAAAAGAATCAAACCCTAAAACCCACAAATCGTTCAAAACTAAATAAACAACAGACAAATTGGTTTTTTGATGACTTACGACTGCCGAAAGCTGTCTATGGAAGAAGAAGAAAAAGAAGAGGGGCAAGCGGAGATCAGGCAGAGCAACAGAAGACAACCCAATATCCCCATTATTGAACTGTTCGCAAACAACAAGGAAGCGTACTCTAAATCCCTCATTACATGCCATGGAATAGGTATTTGGGGTCATGGGAGTAAAGGAAGGCAATTGAAGAAGAGAGAAGATCACGTCAGGTATCCCATATTCCATCGTAAGAAAGAAATATTTTGTAATTTATGGAGCAAACTTGCCGTTTGGAGATCCTCAATTCCTCACTATCATTTATCATTAACCCTAATATATAAAAAAAACATACTTTATTAATCACTAAAATCTCAAAAAAAAAAAAAAAAAACACTCCAGAATTCGAATTTTACTGTATATTTTAATTAAATTTTCACTACGATTTAATAAAATATTTCCAGAATTTTCACTACCCTCCACAAACCTCACTTCAATTATACAAAAAAATATCCATGAATAAAGAAGATTTAATGATTTTTCAAAGTTATGTCTCAAGCCAGTCCGATATTGCGCAGTGCCAATTGCTCTATCTTACAGATTCCATAACAACATTACGATAGATTCATAGTACTGTCAGGTAGTTTCCACAGAATTCTGAAATTGTCATCCCTATGTTTTGGGTACCATGTTAATGAAGACTGTTTTATGTTTTAACTTTTAAGCATATCCTGATTCAATGAGCTAGCCAGATAGGATTTAGAGACTCAGTTTTGTTGTCATGGATTCATGATCATGAGGCAGTCATACCTACATTCTGATACTAAAATACTATATATTCAGTAATCTAAACCAAACTGGTCACATAGTAACATTTTCATCTTCCAGACTTCATAAAATCATTACCATAATCCTGCTTCTCCAAATATCATTCCTGGTTTTAAGTGCAATGTTAATGGAGATGCTGTTTTAAGTATAGCTTGAATCAATGGATTAGAACTAGGATACTCACTTCTGTTGTCATGAATTCATGATCATCAATCACATTCTGAATGTGTATATTAACAAACTAGTCACATAGTATCACTTGCTATCTTCCAGATTTCATATCACCATCACCATAATACTGCTTGGTAGTTTCCTTTGAGAATTCTCCAAATGTCATCCCTGGTTTTAAGCGCGATGTCAATGAAGGCACTGTTTTAAGTATATCCTGAATCAATGGATTATAACTCAGAGACTCACTTTTGTTGTCACGGTCATCGTGTTCTGAAGGTGCATTCATTACTCTGCCCCAAGCTGGTTGTATGAAAACAACAAAATTCTCTCTACTGATGTTTTCGAAACCATCAGGTCTGCATACAGAATGAAGAGTTGAACGTAACATGCCTTTTGAAAAGATATCAGCTGCTTCACCTACCTGAACTATAAAACTCTCAGCATCTGTTTCCACAACAAGTACCTTGTTTGTAGAGACATCAAGCAATTGCAAATATGTATGTCCATGAGGAGAACTGCATTCTACAGCATTTGAAACAAAATGTCTTTTCATGTCATATTTCGGTTCAACGGATGAAGAAAGAAACATTGGAGATGTAAGAATGGTGAATATTCCGTAGTCATAATGCCATTGTTGCCACAAATCAGAAAACGAGGTTGGGCAATGCTTAACTCCAGATATCAAGGGATTATTTGAATTTGTCTGTTCAGAAGGTATTTCCTTAAAAATAGAAGGTGACATCTTCAGTGCATTCTTCTTCTTCTTCATTTTCATATTGGCAGATTTTTTGAGAAGACGTGTGTCTAGAGTTGAATGGTAGTGGATGAGTCTTCCTTTAGCTGAACATGACTCTAGAATGCTGTCTTCAAGTTCCCGACCATTAATGACGTTATCGCATATTCGTGCAAGCCTATATCCAAGTTCCATCATACAAAACCCAAGCTCCTTGAATGTATTTCCAAGAATGTCAAACTCAAATCCCTCTAACTCATTAACACAATTAGATCCCAACTTTTTATGTAAAATCTGATTTCGACCATTTTCATCGATGTCATGCTTACATTGATCGAATGCTGTTCTTCCTGAGGTTAGATCATGAAGTGGTGATAGCTTCAAATGTTGTGCAAAGGAAGAGACAACCCTGTCCAGATTCTTTAAAGGAACATCACTGCCTAAACCATGATCCTGGGAAGTTTAAATAAACAGATAAAATTAATAATGGAATCAATAGTCTTTTTTTTCTATAAAATGGAAAAAGTTACATGAACTTTTATTCTATTTCTTATATTACAACTGATAAACATAGAAAGAACATCAAATCTCGTGAAAACAATACACCACATATTGGCTGGTGGGCATATAGAAACTTCAATAGATGTAATTAATTACAATAAAGAAGGTGTAACAAAATCTATTCCTGTTAATACCCAATCTCATTCTATTAATCGCAAAAAACCTCTCAAGATGTCAGGTTTCCAACATTCCAATCCATAGTAATACCATTTAATTTTCAAAGGCAGTAATACAATATGTTAGTACCATACAAAAAACCAAGGAATTGACTTCATTGATACCTGGGATCCAGTTGATTCACGAATGTTTCGCTTTTTTTATATGGAGATCATTAAAAAAAATGTAATTTTCACAATTCACAAACCTGAGGCTATGCTTTTGAAACTGAAGCTATGAATTGATTTCAAAAATTAGGAGTGTCAGGGATTAGGGTTTTACCTTGAGTATTTGAGCGCGGACGTTATTTGGAAGGAGAGAGAGCTTCCTGGCGAGAGGAAGAAGTCTCTTACGCAGGAGATTAACATTGGGAACTCCTGTGATGGACAGAAGCCCAGGTCCCGATGGACCTAGGGCTTCCATTATCTTCCCGCGAATGGAATTCAACTGAAGCATTTGCTCTTCTGATGATGATGATGATGATGAACATGATGAGGGAGATGACAGGATAATTAGGTCGGAGTAGTTGAGAGCATATGGTTTCAAGATCTCGATTTCCACCACCATCTTCACCCGCCGATTTTCTTCAAAAAGTTGAGAGAATATGATTAGGATCTTCCATTTATGGAGGTAAATGACCGGAGAAGGAGGATCGGACGGCAATAATAGGAGGAGAAGTGGCCGGCGACTGGGAAGAACAGAGAATGATGACAGTGACAATCAACGACGACGTCGACAATCAAAAATTGCAAAACAACCATGTAAAATATTTTTATTATAGTAAACAATAAAGATAATATTTAACAATTTGCAAAAATAACTCTAAAAATATTAGTTTTACAAATACATCCCTGAATAGAGACCTGAAGCCAAACACCATGGAAACTAAAAAGATTGGGCAGACATGAATGCTCAAAGTAGCCGGCTTTAGAACACCACTTCATGCCTTTTTAAAGTATTTGATTACCCATGCAGTGAATGCTGATAGCAGAACAATACAGATGGTAATGGCTAAGATATTCAGATTTAAGTGCCGTGATCTATAATCATTCTTGTTACCATTGCCACAATCCGCGACTGTTGTTGAGCGATGAGCTGCAGATGCTGAATCACAAACATCCCAATTCCAGAGTGATTTTCCTATTACATCATTTGCTTCCTTTTCTAGCTCAAGCATTTTACTTTTTGCCGGAACTTCCATGGACCACATCTCCTTGCAATGGTCTTTTACATCCTATAAATAACAGTAAAGTTTATATAATAACATCAGTTTATAGTTGTAAAGAGTTGCATATGCAAATTGCAATAAAAAAAAGAGATTCAGTTCGATCCCCATGATTTTCAGAGCAGTTTCATGATATCAATGGTTTCAATTATAGATGTATAGTTTATAGTCATGGAAGGAAGAATGCATGGCTATATGTAATAAACAGATCTCCAATGAGGTATAAACACAGATTGAATGTATTAATTTTTCTTAACTGTTATTATTCTTTTGGAAAAATATGTTGCGGTCATAATCTTTGAAATAAAATAACGCAGACTATGCAATCTCATACTCATAAGTTAAAAATAAAGGTGGTAAATTATCCTCTGCTTCACATCATTATTTGATATTAGAACCATTTTAAAAATTATTGGATTTTTTTAGTCAGCTGATCAGCTCAATGAATGTTATGAGATATGATTACCAAAATAATATAATTCCATACCATCATTTAAATTTTACAAATGTACAAAAGTATAAGAGCATCGATCTTCTATTGTAACGCAATCATGCTCTAACCTCAAATGTCTCCAGTTGCTTAAGGTAATCACATATGAAGACGTTGGATAGCAAAGGAATGAAAACTCTTTTAGGAAATAATATACTGCATGGTTTCCTGTTTCCAAAAAAAAAGAGAAACAATGCATGAGAAGTGATAAAACTCCCATATTCATACTCGTAAATTGCAAAACAAAATCGATGAAGGAAAAGTAATTCCTAGTTTAATTCACCATGATTTTTTAATAAGAATTTGCTAATTTAATGAATCTAAATGGGGACACTGATTTGAAAATTCCACTCAATTTGGATTATCATTTCTCAATCGCTTGGGTATTCTTATTAAGATTGTTTACTTCCAGATTTTATCCTCCTGCTTGTATATATCTTTCATCTTTAGCTTTTTGGAAGAGATATTTTTGTCAAGAGAACGCAGATATATCCAAAGAGTTTGTTTTCAATGCAATCTGAGCATTGTCGAATTCTTTTTTATAAGAACAGTCATGACCTTAATATTAGAGATATAAGATATTCTTGTTCCAATTCTTTAGTATAAACTAATTATGGTTTAGCTTGGCTCTCGAGATGAATAGAGGTTGCCTTAAACTGGAGTAATCTATATAAGTGTAGAACTTTGACAACTGTTAGAGATTCAGATCTAAATAAGGGGGGGAGTAAACTCGATCCCTTTTCATTATCAATGAGTACAATATATATATACACTTTAGAATAACAGAATTTAGTTATACTTAATACTACAATATGATAATGAAATTACTAATTGGCCCTTAGAAATAAGTAATTAGTTATGTAAGAATATAGCTATTAAGATTTATAGAACTAATTCTAACATATCACTATTACTCCCCCCTCAAGACTGATGATGTGAACAAATCAGGTTGTCTATGAGATCGTTGAAGGGCTTGAGCTTCAATGCTTTAGTGAGAATATCAGCTTGCTGTAGAACACTTGATATGTGTTCATTGTGTTGTACAACAAGAGTTTTATATTCTACATCATCAGTTTGTCCACAAACAAGCATCAATGTGTTAAGGAAGTTTTACCTCATTTCACATAAGATTAATTGGCTTTCGGATTTGTCAACTGATATGTTATTGCTTTCCTTCTCAACATCAGTCAAAGGTAATCCAGCATCTCCTTCTATCTCCTCAGAAATGATATCTAGTCGACATTGTAGACTAGTGATAATATCGGTCTATAGAATCAAAAGGTGTAAGACTGTTAAAACAATAAGGGAAGAGAATAAAGAGATATTTAAAGATACAAAAAACACTACAAGATTATAAGTATTTTCTGCGAGTCAGAATAGATGGGCCTAAACAAATATGTCAATATGCTAATAAATTACATAAAACATAATTATTATTCTTGGAAAATTTACCTTTATATCTGAAATTACTTGTGACATAGATGTTCTTGAACCTAGGTATGCTAAAGCACGTACTGTTCCACTAAAGATTACATGACCATAGACTTCTGATGATTTGCCTACTTTTATGACAATAAAATAAAGGATATGTTAAAAAACAGTAAAAAAGGTAAAAGAAATATAGAATCAATATTTCTTTAGAAAATTAACACACATTCAGGCGGTTCATTCATGAAAGGCGATAGTAATTCAACTTCATGTGCTCCTTCTGTATTAAATTGCATATCTTCAGTCACCTATGAATGAGTAAATTTAGTGATAGAAGAAATAAGAACCGAAAATACATCTAATCAGACAAAAAAATGAATGAGGAAAAGAACATTCAATCACCAATGAATGGGTAAATTTAGTAAATGAAGAAATAAGAACCAAAAGTAAATCTAATCAGACAAAAAAATGAATGAGGAGAAGAACATTCAATCCAAACTATTTTAAAATATTACCCATTGCTAACAATGCAATATCAAGGTCAAGAATTCGACGTGGTCAGATTTATAATGATTTACATACCTATAGAATATAGATAATAATACATACCTATAGAATATAGATAATAAGAGTATAAGACATCATTATATAAGACACCCCTTGGTTCTAATTGAAAGAGAAATATTAATAATAGAATAAAATTTCAAGGAAAAAATAAAAATGCATTTTTTTATAACAAAGGAAATCGCTTAATGCAATTAAGGTGTTGCTTGAGAAATTCTCGTTGTTTTCGGGATTAGAAGTAATTGCGAGCAAGAGCTCCTCCATCTTCTCGAAAGTATGCGCAGAATACCACTCTTTGCATGACATCTTAGAATATAATGATAAAAATTTACCCATATCATATATAGGATTACCAATCACGGAAAGAAAAAGTCATTTGGACAATGTTGGAAGCTAATCCAGTCAATAGAAGGACTCTTAGCAAGATGGAGTGGGAAATGTCTTTCCTATGGAGGGAGAAAACAACTAGTTAATTGGATAATAGTTGGAAAGTATATCTATTGGATGCAGGGTATGACTATCCCTGATTTTGTGGCTAAGAAGGTGAGAAGGTCAGCCTATAAATTTATATAGGATGAAAGGAAAGGGATCCCATTAGTCCAAAGGGTCCTTCCCAAGGCGGAAGAGGTCTAGGGGTTAGAGACCTACCTATTATCACCACTACAACCAATATTAAAAGAGCCTCAAAGTACTAAGATAAGAGTGATTCTATTTTGGTAAAATGGATCCAAAATAGGTATATTAAAGGAAAAACGCTTAATGATATTTAAATCAGGCCAACTGTGGATTCGCATTTCTGGAAAACTTTTATATCAAAAAAGAATCTACTGGATAAATGTTTGGATTATAAGGTCAATAGTACGATTGTGTGGAGATCTGGTACTCCGATAAGCAAGTTGGGGGAAATGGTGAAAAGTATTAGAGATAGAAAGCATAAAGACATTTTAGCTGAGGGAATTTGGTCGGAGATGCCAACAAAATTATCTATTCTCTTGTGGAGGGTGAAATAGGATCACCTAAACACGTTCAGGAAGTTAAGAAGTTGGAAAGTGCAAGTACCTCCTGCTTGCTTGCTATGCAATCTGGAAAATGAATCTAGGAGTCGTCTTTTTTTCAACTGTTTTTATTCCAGATTCTCTTAATTCCGTTGGCTGATCACATGAATCTCGCATTCTGAAAAATAATGAATATTTCAATTCCCACCCAATCCAGTCCAGATATTAGATTAGAGGATCTGACGGAGGCTGCGCAAAAAATTACGCACCACTCTCCCCCTTGGGGGCTATTATAGAATGCTATTGGGTGTTTATCGTGGCATATATGGACGGAAAAAAATAAAAGATACAGATAGCACGTTAGTAGGCCTCCTAAGGTAGTCTTTAAGGAGGTCATTAAAGACATCAGTCTCTCCTTTGATTCAGAGTATTACAAGAAAAATTGTTGTCACCCTTTGGAGACATCTATGATGGAAGTATGAGAGACCTCCTGAGGCAGCGTATCTAGTTACTGTATAACTAGACTACATAGCTAATGAGAGAGTGTCAAATGAGCTTCTTGCTCATTTCTTTTACTTCTGTTTTTTATTTTTATACTCTATGTAAATTGGGCATTGCCCTTATTTTTTTAATGAAATTTAATTACTTCAAAAAAAAAGCCTTTTAGCCAAACCTTTGAGTGAATAGTAATATAGCCTACCCTATCACTGGGAAACTCAAAGTGGGTGAATGGTCACATGTGAACATGAGCATTGAGCCTAAGAAACCTTAAAACCATTTAGCTAATCTATCATGTGGAAGGAAATGGAAACTTTGCATTGTATTCAAATGATAAAAATGGTATGGTCGGAAATGATTGATAGAAAAAGAGTATTATGCCAAATGCACGGTTATGGTTTAAAAGTAATTAGGTGATTAAAAAGTAAGAAAAATGATGATTAAGAAAATAAAGAAGTGCAATTATCAATAGTCTTCAAATAATTTTCTGAATTAATTCCAAAAAATGATTCATTCAGATCACAGGAGTTCATTTCTTCATAAATAATTGAAACTTAATGAAAAATGACATCATTTCCAATATTTTTGGTATATAAAAAAAATATTTTGCTGAAATTGAATATTGTTTCCAAAACATCATTAAATCAATAGGACTTACCAGGTTTCCATCTATCAGAGCTTTGGAAAGCTTTAGCTCCTCGGCAAGAAATGTAATTGCGGACTGAATAGCATCCTTAAATGTGCATGGATTATGTGGTTCCGAAAAAATGGGCAATCTACAGAGTATCAAGAAAATGAGCCACAAAGAAAATCATAAAACTGTGATATTTTGCATCCATCCGTTTATACCAATCATGTTTGGTTATGAGTAGATACCTGAATTGAAAGTTGTAAGTAGATGTAAAGCTGTTTAGAGAAGGTAAAAGTTTGGCCATTTTAAAATCACAAGGGTGTAAATTAGAAGTGGTATTGGTCGAAGATAGTGAACAAATTCGACAGATCCACCTTCTTGGATTTTGATTAGAAATATGAAGGAGGAGTTGTTGATCTTGGTGGCGATTTTGATTTGAAATTGCTACAGATTTGATAGTCTGGCAGAGAATGGGTGTGGAAGCCTTAAATGAATCTTGGGAAGCCAAGATATAAATGCCAACGACATTCATTCCTCCCAGCAGCATTCTCGAAACCTGACGAGCATGCTCACCAACCCACTCCATGTCGACGGTAAGAGGAGGTGAATTTAAAGTGGATTTCGAACCAGACGACGACCCCTTGTCGTTTTTGGATTTTTTATTGTTTGTGACAATCCGACATGGTGACTGTCCGGAATCAGTGGGTGGGGTGGGCACAAGAGTATAGACGAATGCACGATGATCAAGAACTTTGCCTATGATGACCCCAATCTCCGTATCACGCCGGAGCAAACGATCCTCGGTGGCTTTCAATTGGGTTTCTTCCCCTACCACTGATCTCAACATCGTCGAACGACGACTGTCAACAGCGATCACAATCTCAATTGGGATTTTGATTTTGGGGGTTGAATAAATGTTCTGTTTTTTATAATATTTTATTAGAGCCCAAAAACAATTCCGACATCTATTTCGGCACAAAAAAGCCCATTTTATTTATTTTTTTCATCTTTAAGCATCAGGAATATTTATAAATAATTCTTGGACTTGAAACTTATTGGATCGTACAGGCCTACTAGACCGGACCGGACTGGACTGATGGTTCTGGTCTGATGGTGCGGGGTATCATACTATCATCACCTATTAACAATATTTACAACACAGTTTTGTAAACATATATAATTAGGGCACACTTCAAATGCATCGTACATTAAATGCGTTGTCGTACGACCCGCCTGGGTTTTGCCCTGCATTGCCTGAGACCCACCCCGGAATATGACCTGGGCAAAAAAATAAAAAACGAGGCAGAATATCTGCCTCGTCCACGGTTACCACCGGGGCGACCCGCCCCGTTCTCACCTCTAGTTCATAGACATGTTTCTTTATAAATTCAGCCTAAAAAAATATAATATACAATAAATTAATTATTAGTTCATTGTTATATATAAGTAGATAATATTAATTTGTGTCTAATTTATATAGTAAGCAATAAAAAAATTCACCTCGGACGAGATAATAAAAATAGCCTAGGTCTAAATAAATCTTAGTTCCACCACTATATGAATCGGCTCAAGAAAGATTGTGCAATATATATCATTAGCCTGATTTGAATATCTAATCCGATCTGATATTCAGTGATTATATATAAACACTCTCTTAATCTCTTTTGATGTTAGGTTGTTACAAACCATGTTTAATTATGGAGATTCAAACACAATATAATTAAAAGATCACCGGTTAATACAAAATTGTACCCTTTTTTTTTCTTTTTTTTTTTTTTTTTTGTAACGGAGGATACCTTTCTACAGATGTAGAGCTATCAACCTACGGATGATATACCAGAATCACATAATATATAATTAGGTAAATTTAAATGAAAATATACAAAACAAAATTTAAACCCTAAACCTCAAAAACCTTAATAATTTCTGAGATTAATGAGCTGACTTTACTTTATAATTGTGCTAAATTGCATTAACCATTTATTTATGTTATTCAAAATACGAATATCCAAACACAATATTAAGATGAAGTTATCAAATTTGCAGATCAAAATCAAGATGAGGTTGCCCAATTTTCAAAGAAAAAGTGATCAGAGATCGAAATCTAGATCGAAATGTTTCTTATTTTTGCATTTATTAATTTTTAGATTTTGCAATCCTTAATTTAATTAGGTATCTTTAATTGTAATTTTTAAATCTTAATGCCAGTTTTATAATTAAATTTTAAAAAATAAAAAATCGAATTGAAATCGTAGATTACAAAATCAAAGGAGATTAAGAATTAACCTAACTTTAACTTCCGTTTCCTTTTTAATTAAAAACAATTTTCATTATAATATAATTAAAACATACTGTCCAACATATGTATAAATAATTGGTGAATAATAATTGCCCATAAAAAACACTAAACCAAAAAAGAACTTGAATTCCAACGACACAGTGCCAACTGCCAACCAAACACACACATTCACTATGAACAAAAATATACACTCCCCATAAATATATAAATTGCTCTACGATGTGAGGTATCAGTTTCGGTATTAGTTTTCGTCTCAAGATTCTAAAAACTGTCCTCCGTCGACTGGGATCTCCCTGCCTGGCACCTCAACCTTCAGAAGACTAGAATACCTGTGAAATCATATTTCCTTTTAATGAATAATTATCTACAATAAACCCAAATATAAATGCATAAAAGCTTATACGAACAAATAATATATTGCGGCAAATATGCACAGGTTGGTTCGAAACAAAATGGGATTTAGCCTACCATTAACTCATTAAGCAAAGGATCGACAAAAGTTTACACGGGAAACATAAAATTCAGTGTAGACTTACTCGTTACGTGTGAACAAATGTTCGTGATCGGAGATGAAGGCGGTCAAGGCCTGCAATACATACAAACATATAATTTCCAAATCATCAAATATACAACAATGTGAGAGGGTAATATACTCATTCCCTAATGTATGTAATTTTCATAACATATTATCATTGGATTCATGGCAATTAAAGATTCATATTAGATGTTTCGAAAAGAAAAATGAATTACTTCATTGATTTAGAGTATAATAGTCAGTTGTAGATACCTCAAAGGGATGATTAAGGAGTTCATAATAGGTCTGAACACGATCCAATCTGTGTCTAACAACTTCATCATTGATTGATGGTATGCCTACCAAAGCCTATATATAAACATACAAAGATAGAGAAAATTATGATCGCTGAAAACTTAATAATATTAATTATTAAATATAATTAAATAAACAGAGTATCAGAATTCAGACTTGTTCCAATGCAATGGAATTTCGGCAGATCTGCTGGACACCCAACAAATTAATAGACTTCATTTCTGAAAGAGCCTGGAGACATTAAAAGGGCATTAATGATCATTAAGAGTGCCTTATTTTAAAGCAGATCGTCAGTAGTGCATAAATAAACACAAAAAAAAACTTTGGCAGAATCGAAGCAATCAGAAGTACCTTGATTGAAGTATTTGCAGCTATACTAGCCATCCCTCCAAATATATAGTTCCTCTTTACATCTGCAATAAAAGGTGCCATTTGCTCATCTCGACGCATTATCTGTTTAAAAATGAAGTGATATGAGTATTGAGAAAGAAACTTCCTAGTGAACATTTTTTTATTTTTTGTAAATGGTCTTTTTTTAGTGTCTATGTGAACCCAAATGTCAAATCTTTCTTCTTTGCAAGTAATTAGTTACGAATAAATATGAAAAAAATATATCGTTGCATTCAATGATACCAGAGTGTACCAAAAAAATGATATTGTTTATACAAAACCTAGCTATAAGTTGTGGGAAACAAAAAAGTCAAAATAAAAGATATATTGTCTTCTGCAAAACAAAGAGAGTTTCCTGTACCAATTGATTGTAAAAAAAATATCAATTTATACATTAGATATGGTCTACTTCATGAGTATTTGGATTTTATCATGGTAATTCGATTTTTTCTATTGATAATAGAAAATTTAATACGAATCAGCTTCTTTTTGTTCCCTCAGCATCTAAGAATCTCATTTCTGTGAAAAGATTCTGTATTGATAACAATGTGTCCATGGAATTTAATCTACAAAGAGTGGTGGTGAAAGATCTGAGGACTAAGGAAGTGCTGATTCGTGGACCTAAAGGAGATGAATTGTATGAGTTACCAATCACTCTAAGGAATAAAGGGATGCGGGTCAATCAAGTAAAGATGAAGACCACTGCCCGAACTTGGCACTTAAGGCTTGAACATCTACATTCAAGGGAAGTTGAGGACTTATAGGGAGAATAAGTTGGGTGACAAGTCTGTTCAATGTGTGTTTATAGGATATCCTGTCAACTGTGAAGGATATATTTGCATGAACATAAAGGAAGGATGAAAGGGCAGCGATATCAAGGGATGTGGTGTTTCATGAGAATGAATTTTTGTTTAAGAAAAATCTGACAGTAGAGAATACATTAAAGTCTGAACAGAGCTCAGAGGAGTCTGATCAGGAAGATATTCCTCCAATAACTTCTATACCAGTGCCAACTTCTGATCCCGCACCTCCTGTTTTTCAAACATATACAAGGAAGAAAAAATTATCTGTGACAGTGACAATTTCACAACCTTCTAGCGTTACTGAGTATCCATTAGAGGCAGATTATGAGCAACAGGCAGCAGCAGATGATTTATTAATTGATGACAGAGCATCAGTGAGTTCCAAATCCACATCAGATGAAGATTATCAACCTGATGAGTCTGATCAGGAAGTGGAATCAGTTCATATTCCAGTTACAAGAGGAGCAACAAAGAGGAGAAATTCAAAGTATGTTTTATCAATAACACCCACTCAGAAGCAAGTTCCTAAATCTGTGAAATTGGCATTACAAGATCCATAATGGAGAGATCGTTAAATGGATTGTATCATATCAACATCGGATTCAGATGGTAAAGATCCTTAATCTCCCACATTAAATCTTCACTCATTGTCAAATCCTCTACACCATCCGTTTGTCATGTTTGGCTCCTTGTTACACGACCAACATGCTCATCAAATCCAGCAACATTTGCCACCCCATGTTAATCCCTTTTCATCCAGATCCGGATCTGCCCGAGATTCGCCTAGGACATAGCACTAGATGCTATGCTCTTCCAGGCCGCTATAGCGGCACTATTTTAAACTATAATATAATCTACATTTTAGTGTATGTAGATGACACGGTCATTACTGGTTCAAACACAGCAAAGGTGAAGGAATGTTTGGATACTCTAAAATCTGAATTTGCAGTCAGATTGTGTGGGGATTTAGAATATTTTGTGGGCATTAGGGTAAGAAAACATGTTGATGAAGTGTTCTTGGATCAACAATTGTATCTTGTCAATTTGTTGAACAAGCATGGCTTTCGAAACCTAAAATTCATATCTATCCCAATGCAGCATAACAACAGTTTTATTCTGATACTAAAAGTAATAGAGAAGAAAGCCATTGATTACAGGAGAATCGTAGGTTCCTTGCGGTACTTAACATGTGTCAAGGTCTGACATTTCATATGCAGTAAATAACCTGGCTCAGTTAATGGAGAAACCTAAGGAGATTTCACTGGATTATGATGAAGAGAGTGCTCAGATACTTATCACTTTATCAGGTACTCAGTGCATGGAGATTGTACTTAGAACTTAGAAGATCTAGTGTTTGTAATACTTCAGCATATAGTGATGCTGATTGGACAGATAGAAAGAGTCAGTCTCTCGTGATGTGGAGTTCTCAGAAGCAATCAACAGTGTCGAGATCAAGCACTTAGTCAGAGTTCAAAGCTATCACTTCGGCAGCTTCTGAGCTAGATTGGGACATTGGGTGGCCAATTTACCGAGTGAAAATGTGAAATGGGTATAAAGATTGATAAACCTTATAGGTTGTTGTGTTACTACTTGGGAAACAACACAATTGGCTGCAAATCCAGTTTTTCACGCAAAGATCAAGTATGATGCGCTTGACTTCAACTTTGTGAAAGAAAGAGTTGAAAAGAAGATTCTAGACGTGAATCACATTCTAAATACCAAAGAGAAAGTTGATGTGTTGACCAAAGCATTAAGGCCAACACAATTCCTGGAGCTCAAGGCCAACCACATAGTTGAATATTCAATATAGACGAGTTTGAGGGGGGATATTAGTGATATTATAATTAGTTGGTATTTTATGTAAATAGTAATACTTTGTAATTAGCTAATTCTTCTAGAAACTTCCATGGATCAAATTAGTTAGTTTGATTCTGTTAGAACTCAACCCTCCTAAAGTTTGATTTTGTTAGTTTGATTCTAATTAATGACATTTTAGGAGGGATCGATCACCTGATCTCCCTCAACTTCCCAAGAATGCATTCTGTTCATAACATTCATACTCTCCTAAGACATTAGGGCAACTTTGATCTACCTTGACCATATATCAAACTAAAACATGATTATGTGAAGGGCAGGAGGTGTAAAATAAAATCATAAGTCCATATCAACCAATTGTGTGCTTGTGTATAATGATGTTAAATTGGTAACTCTTAAAATATATTTTTGAAGGAAATAAAGTGTTTCGTGAATTCATGCAACTTATTAGATTACATACACCCAAATAATTGGACTGCTTTGATTAAAAATAATTTTAATCCATCCTTCATCATTCCCATTTAAAGAAAAGAAAAAATAGGGGTTACAGCTAAAACCAGCGAGCAAAAATATAATGTTCCCAGTAATATAAAATCTGAGAGAAATGTATATAATCTTACCTGTGCAGTGAGTGAAATGATAAAATCGTCTGGTTCTTCTGCATCTTGATCTTCCATGTATTTTTTATGAGTCATATCCTATTTATTTAGAAATATTGTCAACTTCTTGGAGACATCCCACCAGAAGTTGAAAAAATGGAAGCATATAATATTTAATAAAATGAAGCAAACCTGAATGTGAAAGATGGTTTCCAATTGCATTTCCACCCTTAAAACCTTTAAACAGTCCACCGAAAGTTTTCTATATTCAGCAGCAAGAGTTGCAAGATTTCTTGGAATGGAACTTTCAATCCGTGTATGTCGACTTTTTTTATGAGTATCATTGTTGTCCTCCATGGACCGTTGAGGTCTTAAAGTAGATTCTCCCAACCTGATGATTTGGAAGGAGATAAATAACTTCTTAAACAACATAGTCGAATGTAGATATATTGAATTTTAATAAAAAAACATCATAAAGAAAATATCTTTTCCAACTAAAGTTCACCAGACGATTGTCAATAATCGATACATGGCACTGGAAGTTACAACCCATAAATAACAATTTACAAACTATTATCGAGAATAAGCAAATTTTAGGTTTGCATACCTAAAAAACAATACTCGAGACTTGAGAGGATCAGAACAAGCTCAGAAATCTACCAAAGGTAGAACTTTATGGTTAAACCTTAGTGATAACAACATGATTTTTCAATTTTTTAGTAGAAGTGACAAGAGAGAAAAATTCAAAGAACTCCCTATTCAAACTCAGATATAAAGCATAGTTCAAAAAGGCGAAAAGTGAAAAGTGCCTTCTTTTTTGCGTTCTTACAGAGACGCGGGTATTTTTGTAATTTTACGTAAAAATACATGTAAAATCTAAAAAAACATGTACAACATTATAACAGTTAAAATAGTAAGTAATACCTTCATAATATAGAAAATACAATTAAATCCAACTTTAAAAAATAATATTAAATACAATAGTAAGAAATTCAGGTTTTGGTAGGTAGTGGCAAGAAAGGGAGGGGTTTTAATTTAAAAGAGATGGGTAGAATGGTAAAGAAAAAACACAGAATTAATATTATATTAATCTATTACTAATAGAGTGATCCGATGGATCCAAACCCGAACCCGACCGATAACCCGGTTAAAAAAAGTGCTGGAAAAGCGCTTATCCAGAGGTGCTTTGGTCCTAAAACATCACTTTAAAACTATGATATAAAGATGGCCAAAACTTCATTACAAAAGATCAGATGGAGACCAAAAATATAAAATATTTTTCAAAATTATTCAGTGCTAGGGAAGATATTTTACCCATTTAACCACAGAATGCAAGATCCGGAAACAGTAATTGCAAAGATAACGGTGAATTGTTAAAGGTGCCTGATTTGAAGAGGTAAAATGATGTAGAAAGATGAATGCTCTTCTTCAGATCAGAATGGGAAGGGATCTTGGAATCCACCAAGATTGGAAATAGAATCGAGAAAAAGAACAAGAACAGTAGCCAACAAAGAGTAAAGTAGAAGAATGAGAATTGGCTTGACCTTGGTCAAGCCAATCATGAGCCAATTCAAGGATGCTGATCATAAGACCATGCACTACATCATGAAAAGAGTTCAATAAAGTGCCTCGGACTAAATGGGTTCAATAAATATTTCTTTCAAAAATTGTGGAATATTATTGGGTGTGATCTAGGGAAGACAGTTCAGCACATGTTTGTGCTTGAACCCCCATTCTCTCAAATTCTAAAAGGTTGTGACATTTTTCCATTTAAGCTTGAATGTTGCTAATTCTATGGAAAAATTTATTGACACGAGAGAATACATCTCGAAAGCTAATTGAAGGTATTTTCTATAGCTCCTAAGATTTTTAAAGGTCTCCCTGCCCTCCAGTGGACCCTGTAAGCAGGTATACATTCCGAGAAGCCTTCAATATGTTCTCTGTCATCCAGGAAGAAGATCCAGAGTCTCATTTATGGCTCTGTTTTTAATACACCTTTGCTGTATCCAATGTAAGGATGAAATCATTGTCACTCCAGAATCCCGAGGCTCTCTTTACATTTGTAGCTCTGGTGATGATGGGTAAGTCTCTAACACTAGGCGTCCTTCAGATTTAGGGAGTATCATTTAGGAATTGGGACCAAAATATCCTTTTCTTCCCATCCCATATAAATTGGTAGCTAATTTTAAAATAAAAAAACGATAACTGCTTCATGTAGAGGAATTTTTCCTGGGCCCAATAAGAGTATTTCCCTGCAATTATCCAGTTAACCAATTATATCCTTCCCCCATAAGAGATGCATTTACCACTCCACCTTGCAATTAATGACTGCTACAGGTTCTCTATGGGTTGGATAAGTTTCCAGCACTGAAGGACTTTTTCTTTCTAGTGAAGATTATTGGGAAATTTTAGGTTAATGTTTTTCATTTTTCCTCACACACTTTAGAAAAGATGGACTTATTAGTTGAATTTACCTCCCTCAAGGCTCATGAATTGGGTAAACTCCTTTAGGATTTTTTTGATGGATCTGAGGAATTTTGGGTTTACCTTGAAAAAATCATAACATCATCTGCATACGTTAGATGAATAATGGAAGTGGCTCCAATCACATGGTAGGTGTCCATTATTTTTTCCATAACCTCTCTTTCTATGAGTTTACTCAGGATGTCCACGACCATGTCAAATATGATGGATGATAAGGGATCCCCTTGTTTAATTCTATTATAATTTTTGAAGGTGGGGGTGGGGAATCCTTCAATCAATAGTGAGAAGGATGATGAGGTAATGTAGACTTTACTGAGAGATCAGAAAGATCTGGAATCGGGCAGTGAATGCAAGGATTCACTAATCAACTATTTGCTGGAATCCACCAGAAAATGACCGATTAATATGTTGGCTATTCCAATCCAGGAATAGACCAATACAACAGTAGTAAAATTGCAGTAGAAAGAGGTAGAAGAAAGAGAGTAACGTGAGCTGGAGATTACCTTTAATTTTAGGAATAAATCTCAAACTGCCTCTCCATATTCCCGTCCACTCCTATTTATACTCTCAGGGTGTATGAGTGGAAATTCCACCCTGAGAGTCAAGCATATTAGTGGGCTTGGTCCAAAGCTCGATTAGAATCGACCCCATGACTCATATAATCATGTTGGGCTGCATCATGAGGAGATTACATTTGAGATGATTTGAGCGAAGAGTGGAGAGAAACCTAAGGCCTTAAAGTTACATATAATAGCTTTCCATTTGACGGTGTCAAATGAGTTCCTTAGGTATGTACTCTGGCAACATCTTTTGGGAGTTCTTTTTCTTCCAAAACCATACACATTTGATCTTCCAATAGAGTGTTGTCAGAGATAAACCTCCCTTCAATGAATGTTATTTGGTTTGGGGAGATAAATTCTTTGGTTAACACATCCCTATTCTATCTGCCAAAATTATGGCCATTAGTTTATAGATGAGATTGACACGGGAAATGGGCATAAACTCAGACACCTTTGCTGTTGTGGGAGTTTTGGGTATGAAAATGGTGAAAGTATGGGTTGGCAGATATATAGGTTTCCCCTAAAAAATTGTTGGGCACATTGCATGACAATCTCCTAAAGCTCATGCTCAGGTAAATCCCATCTGATTCAGGGGATTTGCAAGAGTTTATAGAGAATAGAATACCTCTCAAATCCTCTTCTAGGAATAGTTGGGGCTTGGGTGAGCCACTGATGGAGGCAATACAGGCAATGTGAATAGGTTGTTGAGTGATAGATAGATTCAAAATTAATCTCTCATGTAATCGAAAGATAGATTCAAAATTAACAAGAAGGATTTCCAGATCTGATTGGAAATAAAAAAAAGAGCAATCGAGAAGAAAAGAATTCCAAAAGATGGAGAGAGAATATTATCTTAGCATAATAATACAAAAAACTGTCTCTCCTTTTGGATCCACCAGATATTTATACTCACAATGTATAGGGTGGACAATTTACACATTGTGAGTCTAATTGCACAGAGATAACATTGTGGCTCGAACTTGATCGAGCCAGTGTTGGTCCTGATTTAGATAATTAGATTAGCATTATTATTGCTAATATGCACTGCATCAGCAACTCATTCATTTCCATGGAGACCACCCATGGCAGGGTGATTGGGGTGGTTAGAAGTAAACACTAAACACCATCCCGATGATTCTATTTGTGCTTTATGGAAGATGGAACCTAAGACAGTTTTTTGATAGAGTCTAGAGAATGTGAATTTTTTCTAAAAAAAGTGAATGTATACCATAGAGATTAAAATATGATCTGATAATAAAAAATGAATAAGCCATAAATTATCCAAATTACCAGTGCAGCAATAACAAGAAAGAACAAGATATCTGATTAATGTCATTATGACACTGATTACCTTTCAATAGAATCGGCCACATATTCTAAAGAATCGCTGAGAGATGCTAAAAGAATAAATTTTTGGTCATCACGGATAAGATTCTCCTGCAAATGACACAACAAAAAATGTATATAAAAGTAATAGTATGGGATAAATGGAATAAAATGTTGGGAGGTATTATGTATGGGGTACTTTTATATGGAGTTTGTTATATTTTGACAGGTTTATCCGTCCAAGTATCTTTATCTAAGCTAAACCATATTAATAACTCCTTGTCTCATTCTTAAACTCTTTTCATCTACTCTGCTAGGTTATATTCTGAATCTTATTCACATTTTATGGAGCACAGGAAGGTTAATTAATCTTACATAAAAGTATAAATTTACATTAATAATGGATCTAATTTATTATTAGTATATACCTGTTTTATTGGTCGTAGGTCAAGTAATAAATAACTAAATTCATTTTCCATCTCAATGGTTTGAGAATCATCTAAAGCTCCATTGTCTGTTAGTTGATCAATGGATTGGCATGTTAAACATTCATTGGCAGGATCCATTTGCATTAAACCCTCAATGTCATTTCTGCTAATAAGCATATAACTCTGCTTTTCCAAAACAGCCTGCAAATTCAAAAATAAACATTAAAGATTAACTATGAAAGCAATGTCAATTTCTCGTATTGTTTCCCAATGGATATAAGTTTGTAACAACTGTGGTGTCAACAACCTTGGTGGAGTGGTAAAGATCTTGCCCGATATTTACCATTTTCAAAAAATAAATATAATTAACGTAGTTTAAAATTTGCATACTATAGCATTTTAGAGTTTAAAACATATATTGAAATTTAAAGGAGTTCAAAAGAATTTCAATAGAATGAATATGCAAAAAACACAAAGTGTTATCTTTATGGTGCCTAATTTTCAGTGGTAAGTAATTTAGTTATCTTGGATATTTCAAAAATAGATGTAGAATTAGACAAAGTATTGATGTCCATGACATGCATATTCTCATCCTTGTAAATTTGGGAACGATTGTTTTATTTTTAAAGATGTCAAAATTCCTTGGAGAAAAGTAGGTAAACACTATCCTTGCTGATCTCATACAACACTATCCATGCTGATGAGATGGTGTATGGTTTTGGGAGAAAGAGAACTCCAAGGAGATGTTGTCTAAGCATCGATCTCAAAAAGCTTTTGACCCCCTTAGATGGGAAGCAATTATCTCAACCCTTGAAGCCTATGGTTTCTCTCCCTTACTATGTAAAATGATATGGAATTGCATCTTCTCAATTTTATTCTCTGTATTAGTATTTAGTAGAGGGGACACCTAGCCCCCTCTTTAGCAATTAAAGAGGCATAAGGCAAGGTGATCCCATGTCTCCCATATTATTTGACAGACGTTCTAAGTAGGCACATCGAGAAAGAAGTCTTAAGGAAAAAGATTGACACATACCAAGTGATGATGATGTGCTAGCCTTCACCAAGGCAAACCATAAATCGAACTGCACCAAAAGCACATTAGAAGTCTTCGCCCAATTCTCTGGATTAGAGTAGAGGTGCCAGTAAAAGCTCAGCAACATTCTCTAGGGTATGTGAAAATGATCAATCCTTCCATAACATCCTAGGTTTCTCTATTAAGAAACTCTCTATCACCTACCTGGGGTTACCGATCGCAGGTGAAAGGAAATCCTATAGTCAGTGCTGGAAACTAATCCAGCCAATCAAAGTCCTTCTAGCTAGGAAATGTCTCTCCTATGAAAAGAGAATCCAGCTTGTTAACTGGATCATAGCAGAGAAATACACATATTGGACCAAGGTATTACCCTTCCCGATACAATAGTAAAGAAGGTGAGGAATCTAGCCTGCAACTTTATTTGGGATAGTAGAAAAGGAAACCCTTGAAAACAAATGGTACATCGGAAATTAGAGAGCGGACTAGATATAATAGAGTAAGAGACCTCCCAATCGTTACCATTGCATCAAACATTAAGAGGACAGCTATGTTTTAGGGGAGAAATGAGTCCATTTTGGTAAAGTGGATTCAACAGAGATATATTAAAGGGTCCTCCTGGTCAAACATTAGAATCCATCCCTCTATTGACTCACTTCTGGAAATCAATTATAGGCACAAGGGACCTGATTGATTCATCTCTAGATTGTAGAGCAAATTGATTCATCTCTAGTATGGAGAAAAAGGACCCAATGTAATAAATTAGGTGAAATTTTTGAGATGATTAGGAATAGAAGTAGCAAAAACCAACTTACGAATGGTATATGGTCCCATATGCCAACCAATTCTCCATAGGGGATGGGGTGTCCCAATTCTTCCTACCTGCCTTTCATGCAATGTTGAGGATGAATCAAGAAGCCATTTATTTTGTAACTGCATATACACAAGGTTCATACCTATCCCTTTAGCAGAAATGCTAAACCAAGCCTCCTGGAAAATAATGAATATCCCTACCCCCTCACCTAAAAACTCTGACATCAGATTGAGGGATCTAACAGAGGCATGTCAGAAACCTACTCATTATTCACCTACTTGGAGAATACTAAGGAATTCTATAGGAGCCCTATCATGGTTCATGGCACATATGGTGTGAGAGAAATAAGATATTAAAACAACACACACTGCGACCCTCAGAAGTTTTGCTTAGAGAAATCATAATAGACATTAGCCTCTCCTTCAGGACAGTGTGCCATAGGAAAAGTTATTGTCACCCATTGGAGCTTTACTTTAAATGTGGGAGACCAACCTTCTGAGGCAGTCTATTTAGTCGAATGTCTCTAGATAGCATAACCAATAGGAAAGTGTCGATGGATCGATAAACTCATCTCCCTTTTTTATCTTTTTTGTTTCTCCAAACTTTGTAATTTGAGCATTGCCTCTCATTATTTTAATGAAAATTCTATCTGCTTCAAAAACCACAAGGAGCCCGAGCTAGACAACAGAAAAGACCAATCAAGAGTTGGCCTAAGATGAGGACTCACATGCAACAGCAGTACCCAAAGTGGGAGAGATGCTGGAAAGTTTAGAGAATATTTACAACTGAGTTCAACAAAACATGATTGAAGCAAATGCAAAATATAAAGAAGAGGCATATAAATGGAGAGAATTAAAACTGGCAGAGGGAGATTTTGTTATGGTGCTTCTCAGAAAGGTAAGATTTCCAGTTGTAAGTTATTCTAAGTTAAAGAAAATAAACTTTGTTCCTTGTCAAATAATTAAGAAGATCAACAACAATGCCGATGTCATTGATCTGCCTGAGGAGTTCACATATCCTCGACTTTTAACATTTCTGATTTGAAGAAATATTATCCACCTGAACTTGATCCTTCAAAACATTCAAGGACGAATGCTTCTAAAGAGGGGTCGCCTGATGTAGAGCACATACTCAAGGGTGACTCTAAGTGTACTCCTTATTTCCTTTATTACAAGGAGCACAATTAGCCTTAGCTAGTGTTGAAGGCTCATCTCAAAGGTAGTCCCACACTTTTTTGAGATGAGATATAAATAAAGAAATAAAGGGGATAAGTTAGTTATGTTGTTATCTTTTTATCAGGTATATTTCACTCATTTTCTTTTTATTCCTTTCTTTTCCTCCTTGCTTGATCTAAATCTGGTGGACTCCAGATTTCTTCTTCCACTGGTGGAATCCAGTTCTTCTAATTCATTGCAATAATAGTGAATTAATATCAGTAGACAACTTCATCTGGATTGTCTACATCATATAAAAGAGACATGCATGTTTGAGTAATATATATTCATCACGTAAAAAATACCATCTCTAACATTGAAAAAAATTAATAGTATTATACCTCCATGTATGCCGCACGGCATCGTTCGTGTGTCCTCTCCAGAAAAGTCTGTCCATACTCAACTAGTTCACCTGCATATTTTGGCATTGCTTGTGCCCATCCTAACATCTAAAATAAACAAAAGTACTAAAAATTAGACAATGGGAAGTAAAAATAGTAGGAAAAAATTATGGGACAAATATTACCTCTTTAGCTAGCATATCTGTGGCTAATAAACCTTGCAAAACTGGGCGCCCTGCCTCAATTGATGGATTATATTTCGTGGTATGTACACGTGGCCTAAATGCAGCTGGATCTGGAAAGATAAAAAAAAATTTACAAGAATGAAATTTCAATGTGATTTTGAAAAATAATGGAATGCAGAAGAGAAGCATATTGACAAATAATTGGACAAAAATACTAAATGATGGATTTGTGATTTTGAAATTTACTTGATATGGCCTGTTGAACACATTTCCTGTAGTCGACAAACATTGCTGGTAAAAAATGATCCTTCAAAAATTTTTCCAAAAAAGCAAGGAGACCATCTTTTCTGCAATGGTAAATAGTCACTGTCATTATATCAAAATAAAAATGTTTGAGAAGACAGAAATGTGACAATTGTTGTGGATATGAAAGATTGAAGGGTACCCAAACATGCATATATAGCTCATGATCCTTTAGATCAAAAGTCAATAACAGAAAACGGTGATTTTTACAAGCTTCCAGAATAATCTAAAATCTAATGGCGCTTGCAGGCTTGCACTAACACACCCCCTCAAACTAGATGCTGATGACCAACTAGATTGCCTCAAAATTCAGGCCGAAGAACTTTTGTAAGTATTGCACCAGAAGTACGTGAAATTAAATTTTCTCATTGAATGAAGAACAGTGTTCTGATTACAAAGGAAATAGGGGAAAATATATAAGGATATGAGTAAACTCGTCGACACTTTCCTATATAGATATGTATGCTAGTAGTAGTAAAGTAACTAAATATGCTGTCGGAGGAGATTTGTCTCCCAACTTTGAAGTGCAGCTATCTCCAAAGAATGACAACAGCTCTTCCTATGACACTGAAGTCTATAAGATAGGCTGATATCTCTGAGTATCAACTTGAGGAGTCTCTAGAGGTCTGAGGATGTGCTTCTTGAGTGACGTAGCCTCTAGCTGATCAGTAAAAAATTCTTGGAATCCACCAAGACTCGATTTAGAAAATAAGAAGATAGAGAACTTAGAACAGTAGAATCAGATGAGTAATAAGAAAGAAAGTAAAGATACCTTCAAGAGTTGATTAATCAAGGCACAGTATTCAAAGATGCTCTTCTCCTTCATGGTCCACCATATTTATACTCATATCATTGGTAGTGGACAGCCCAATGATATAAGTTGGGGTCCTCCTAGAAAGAAGGAGAGAGGGTCCGACCAAAGTCAAACCATGTATAGGCCTCTTCAAAAGGTTGGTATCCCATAGTTAAAGTGTAGTTTTCTCCATTTGGGAACAATATGGTTTCCTGAAATTTTCAGATTTGAAGGAAGAGTTGATGCCCTTGATGGTCTCCATTATGAGGATTTCGAGATGAAAAACCATTAAAGAGCAACCAGTTAATATAGGAGTAAAAGACCAATGTGAAGTAATGGGGACTGCTCATGTTCTTTTAATACAATGCTTTAATAATCATCAACAAATGATAAACAAATAGTTTATTCATCTAAACCACTGGTAAAATAATCTCTCAAATCATTAGGATGCAGAAGACAAAGTCATAAATTAACTTTCATGCAAAATTTAAAATGCATAAACAAACTGCACATGTTAATTGATAATAACAAACTACAAATTACTAATTACAAAAAAAGATGATAAATATCATATATCTAAATGGAATCTAATGATTACCCAAGCTGAGAATACTTCGGTGGCATCATTGAAGCAATCTTATCAGTAAACTGTAATTTAGGAGACAAAAGCCTAAATTAGTTATCCAACACCAGCATTAAAATATGAAATATCTCTTACATTCTTATTGACCAAAAATCTGTCTGACAAGGATGTATTGAATGAAGATTATGAAACCACTGCATTAACATAATTTAGTATATAAATTATAAAACTATAAAACATATAAACCTGAAGCACAGGCCGATACATTGATGCTGCTAAATAAATTCCTTGCTCAGAGAGAGCTGCTGCAGTTCCGTATCCTTCTTGGAGTGCATTTGATCCCTTCCGCCATCCTCGGCCTCCTAAAAAAATCAAAAAGTTTATTATCGATTTAGCTTTCAAAAGTGAAAAAATACTTGTGGAAACTATAAACATTTTTTTAAAAGAGAAGAAACCCCTCCTGGACAGATAAATAAGTAAAATACCAAAGCCCACTTTCATATGATTTACTTGGTGATATATTAGATGGATTTTGGTATATTAGAGAAAGTTAAGTATGATAGTCAGTTATATTTGGCCTCAATTCCCATAATAACAGTCTAATTAATAATACATCATTGATTGAACCAACGAGGAATTAGTTAGAGGTTTGACAGATTGAATAAACATGATAAGGATTTAAATTTTAAAATCATAAGAAGGTTTCACAGATTTTAGTTAGAGGTTGAATCCGATAGAATCTAGTTGGATTGATGCCCGTCCGAAACAAAGACTCGTCAATGTGGAAGACAATAGTAAAGAACAAAGATGACATGGCACTAATGACATGGAGAATATGAGCTGAATTTGACATGCTTTGGTACTGGCAAACATTGAAGACTTCATTTGCAGTATCTGGAATCCTTGACTATCTTCCCACCCAAGCAAGAGGATATCTTTACAGTTGGTATATGAGCAAAGAAGCCTACCAAGTTTTCTATTCTCCTATGGAGACTTAAATGAGAGCTCCCTGTATGTTTTAGAGTGCTCAAACAGTGGGCCATAAAAGCTCCTGGTCTATGCCTTTTGTGTGGTAAACAAGACAAAACTGTGGGTCTCCTCTTCTACAACTGTACTTTTTCCAGGAAGGTTCTATTTGGTATCTGAGCATCTCCACTGCCAATGACCCAGCCCCTTTCCCTACAGAGTGGGAGACATCATGGAAGACATCCAAAAGATTGCTAAAATTTCCAATCTGGAGATTGTTGTGGATTTTCTGGGAGATTCTTCTTGGCATATCTGGCAAGAGAGAAACAGGGAGTGGAAGATCCAGGTGAACAGACCATAGATAAAGATCAGAAATCAAACCCCTATAACCATAGCTATTTGGAGCCTATAGCTATTAAAGTTTCGAAAAATCGGTCCTTTTTTTTATTTGGTACTTGTATAAGTGTATTATATTAAAATCTATAGAAAAATACAGTTTAATGATATGAGTGAAACTAGAAGAGATAGAAAATGAGGGAATCAAGTGATCGACCCCTCTAAACATATATCAGATGTGTTTATATACAATTGAGTTTAAGATTAGATCTTAACTGAATTCAGTTCAGATCTAATCTACACTAACTAATTACAATTAGTATTATAAGGACTAAAACATAATTACAAACAAATGAAAACAAATGGCATTATTTATTATTACTAATAAATGAAAATTATAGATCAAGCATAATGTGAAAATTAGAATCCGTGCACTCATGAAGACTACCCTAAACCTGTTGGGTCGGAGTCATCTTGCTCTAGAATGACGTAAGCATTCCATGATTGGTATCTGATTGCTTCAGCTCGGGTTCTGTGTGTTTTTTGTATGAAACAATTGTCAGCTCGGAAAATCAGTCCTAAAGGTTAATGCCCAAGTGCCCAACTGTTTAGGATAGAGCATAACTGTATTTTTTAGCAGTTAAAGATTTTTATTAATAAATGAAGGGTGATGCCCTAGTTACATGGAGAAAACAAAAAAAAAGTAAAAAAGGAGCAAAACTGGATAAGGAAAATTTCATACATCGATAAAATAATAATTAGTCATAGTTGATGGTTAATGGTTTACAAGGTATTTGACTCGAGATGTCTCAAGCATTGACTCTTCCTCTTTAATTGGGTAAACCAACTCCCATCATATAATATAAATAGGAGTGAACCCAAGGAAGCATTTACCTTTTGATCAGTTTATGAGTTATTGCTTTTCTTTTTCCACTCTCTCCTTTTCTATTATTTAGAATTCTTCTAGAAGCATATGAGTGATTAAGATCTGGTGGACTCCATCTCTGAATTTATATTTTATTGATGGATTCCAATAAAGATTTACTGTTTTAGTCAAGATCATCTACTGGCTACTTTTCCATTCACAACATAATTCTATGTGAATGTCCCTTCAGTCATAGAATCGGCTCCATTAAATGATAACAGATTCAGGTAGAGCACTCATTGAGGAGTCGATGCCAAATGAAGGTTCGAGGAAGGAATTTGAGAAGCACACTAAGGCAATGACGGATCTGACTGTCTTTGTGCGAAATGGATTTAAGCAATTGCAACAAAGGCAAACTCCGACCAGCGATGGGAGATTAGATCAAAAGGATACAGAGTCTCGTGTTATTGTTCAAACAGAACAATCTCCTTGGATCTTATAGAATACAAGAGCTAGATCTCTCTTACAATGAATGTGCCCTCTAGGTCTCCTCACAAAAGAATTTAGGAGAGGTTTAAAGAAAGAATTTAAATAATAAGGAAAAAAATCACACAAAACAAGAATGTTTTGTTAACGAGGTTCAGTTTTGCCTACCCCCCTCTAGGTAACTGATCTCCTTACTCTTGATGATAAAAGAATAAAATGTAGCAATTACAAACGGGAAAAGATTAAGTATTTATAGAAAGTTATCTTGGGAATTGAATCTCATAAAACTAATCCGATTCTCTCCAGTCCAATGGGAATTGGGCCGACGAGGAATATTCTCCACTTATTCTTATGCCTCCCTTCATAATTTAATTTAAATGCGATTTGGACTAATTGCATTTAACTCCAACACGAGAGAGATCATCCAGCATATCTTCGGAAGCCGATCTGGACATCCTACTGAAAACAACAGAACTACCAGCGGGGAGGCCTGGATGATCAGAGACAGGGGAACAAAGGTGGTGCACTTGACGCCAATGACAGAGAAAGGGGAAAAAATTAAGTCAATGATCATGAAGATTTTCGATTAAGGATGAACCTTCCATCACTTTTTTTTTGAAAGCAATTAAACTTCATTAAAATAAGGGCAATGCCCAAGTTACATAGAGTATAGAAATAATAACAGAAGTAAAAAAAATGAGCAAGAAGCTCATTGACTTTCTCCCATTGGCTATGTAGTATAGTTTTTTTTTTGAAGCATATGTAGTCTAGTTATACAGTAACTAGATACGCTGCCTCAAAAGATTGGTCTCCCATACTTCCATCATAGATGTCTCCAAAGGGTGAAACCTGACAACAACTCTTTTTGTAACACTCCAGATCAAAGAAGAGACTGATGTCTTTAATGACCTCCTCAAGGTCATATCTTTTATTTCTTTCCGTCCATATATGTCACGACAAGCACCCAATAGCATTCCATAGTAGCCCTTAAGGAGGAGAGGTGCGTAATTTTTTGGGCGCCCAATAGCATTTCATACTTGTTGGACAAATGTATATTGAGGGGATTCTTGGATTGGATCTCAGAAGTTGAGAGGTTCTTTGATTATAAAGATATCCGAGAATCTAGGAAGGTGAATTTAGTAGCTATAAGATTGAAACGAAGAGCCTCAGCTTGATGGGATTAAATAACTATGAAGAGAGCAAAATTCCAAAAGAAACCAATACTGCCCCATTACTGATGGGATTAAACTAGTCTAAAATTCATATGTAGTGGACTCCATCTCTGAATTTTTATTATATTGGTGAATTCAAATAGTGGTTTATTATTTTAGTCAAAACCTGCTACTGTTCCATTCACACTTCACATTATAATCCTCTGTGAATTTCCCTTCAGTTATACTGTTATAGAATTGGCTCCATTACCATCTTAGTGAAGTAGTAGAAATTAGAAACATGGTGAATGATAAATAAAAAGGTAAAGTTGCCCTCATGGATACAAAAAAAGATCGATTTATTCAAAAAAAAATATAGATCATTGAGGATAGAATATAAAAATATTAGAATTAATTTTACCTTGATTAGACATAGATACTGTAGATTCTGTAAACCGAAATGCAAAAGAAAGACCTTCGGATACATCCCTGCAACCAAATATCAGTTATAACATAATTGTATGGACATCACAAGATATTTTAAAGCATGCATTAACAGTATGGAGATGCAATTAAACAAAAAAACTATAGAAATTATCATACAATTAAATATACATGCCTTTTGTCTTTATTAGGTGCCTTGTTGGCAAGTCTAGCTGTTTGAACAGAAGCATCAGCAGATGCAGCTTCAGGAGTCGCTCGCAGAATCTCACAGATGAGCTGTTGACATTCACTCTTTCGCCAACAAAAAACATACAAAAAAAATGATCACCAGATATAGCAGAGAAATACACTTTATTTTAGAAATAAAATCATGAAATAAAGCAGTACACTAAATTGGAATTTGAAAATTTACTTTGTTTTAGATTTCACCACTTATAAAAACATACAGATTGAAAATTGGCACACGTCTATGAAAAAAATAATTGTTAGAGAATAGAAAAATAACAAACCCCAGATGACACATGTCTGGTAATCACGGCTTCTTTTGCATTTTATATAGGTAAATAGTATTATAGTACAAAGAAAATTCAGATTTATGGATAAAATTGATTGAGGTCATGTCTATCTCTGTAGTATGTCCAAAAATAACAAAAACAAGGCAAAGTTACCTGTATAACTGTCAACGAAAAGCCCACGCTAAAGCCTCCAGTTATAGGAGAAGTGTCTGCATCGGTGTTCCAATTTCCATTCATTGTCTTTGGTGTGTTCATATTGTCACTCTGCTGTGCTGACTTTGATTCTAGAAGATCCCCAACGATCACATGATTCTCTGATTATATTGCAATCTCCAAGAACAAGAAATAAGAATTCTGGGATAAGATAATCATATTCAAGTAAAATATTATTAGCATATATCTTACCAAATATTTGAATAATGGTGTCTAGTATTGAATTCAAAAGATCCCTTGCCGAAGACTGTGCTTTGCCCATTGGTATCATCTCAGGTGAAACAGGACTAACAGCAAACTGTACACCTACGGCAGAGGTCCCATTTTTGTTCTTCTTTTTCAGAGATTGGTAGTTTTCCATGTCTTTTGGAAAATATGAATTAGAAACACCTTGCCTTGATAATTCACTAGCCTGCGGCCTTGATGAAGTTCGAGATTCCACAAACATTTTTATCTTTGATGTTATAATCTCATGAATAGTAGGACGCAATCTCTGACTGTTTGGGAAAGAAATTTAACAATTAAAAATCAATTTATATATACAAGGATTTTTCATAGTGTTAAATTTAAATGAAATTAGAAGGGGGGAATATTAGGCTAGGAAAAGTTAGGAAAATTTTGAATGATTTGCTTATTTTCAGACGCTTTTGATCCATTCCTAGATATCCTATCAACTCTTCTCTTTGTCATCATATACCCTTGTACACCTCTCTTTCCAAATGTGTCATTGTCATATTGTGGTCTCCAAGAACAACCATAGAAGTTGCCAACATGCATTTTTTCCACCGAAACTCTGATCGGGATCTGATGTAGGGGATAGCTTACCAGTTGGATGGTCTACAGCTGAGATTCTTCTTTGATCCTTAATAGATCGTAGGAAATAACTATCAATGAACAGAATCCAGTAAGCTTTGAAATCCACCAGAGCCTATGACCAAAATCCACTGAAGAAAAGGAGAATGAAGGTAGAGAATTATCAGGAAAGTTGTATGAAAAAGTAGTTGACTTAACGGACTAAACTACTTAATTGCAGTCTTCACCTCCTTATAACAGACTAACACACCTTCCAGTGAGTTCCATAGCAGGCCCCAAGGTAGAGATTTGTGTGTGGATTTCTAGCAAGATTCATTGAGATCACCAAGCCTGATATCAGGCTCAGTCAAGGTAGGTGTGGGTGTTTTAGCAAGCTTCCAGAATGAGTTATTTAGGACCTCTACTAAGGCTAGAAGGATTGTTCTAGAGTATGTACAGTTGAAAATAGGTGGACTCTGATATCATCACGGCTGAAGGGGGTATATGGCGACCAGAAGTCGAGATCGCATAATGCAGCCTTGACTAATCAATTCCCAAACTATGAGGCCATTATTGGCTACATAGTGGCCGCATCGTGACCGCATATTTGAAATTAAAAAACTATTAAAAATTGGCCAAAACAGGCCCAAAATGATTTTTTAGCCCATATATAATTCTAATTTAATTTTAACTGATTTAAAAAATAAATAAATAAATCTCAGAAGTATGTGTCCGCATAGTCCTCATTATTTTTTGTGAAAACAAGTTGATTGTATTTGTATCCTCCATTCCCTCAGTTTTTTTATGGGGATCTTAACCTCCATATGATCCTATAATTAGCTTTGCAATCTAGTGAAGAGGTTTATCTCTTCCATTGAAAAATATTTAGTTGTAACTTGCAAAGATATGGGACTTCTCAGATATTTCTTAAGTGTGGAATTCAATTATACGGATGATACTTGATAGATCCATCACCTTAAATCTTTAAAAATACGTCTTGGAAATGCTCCAGAAGTTCAATATAAGTATATAACTGTAAGTCGATTTGCAATCCACAAACAGATCTGATCTCTCCTGATCAGATTCTCGATTTCTCTCTACCTCACACAAGAATGGTGGCTCTCTCTATTCTCTCAAGTCTGACCTCACACGATTTACATAAAAGTACTATCTGAAACGTGTAATCAGATCAGGAAAAAATAGAAGTGAAGGAAAAATAAGAACACACAACAAAACAGAATTGAGAAGCGTGCCCTAGTCACAAAGGAGGGTTCCTCCTATCCTTAGTGACAAGAATTACAATCGGCAGAAAAATATCCAGCAACATTACAAGAGAAAAATTAGATGTTATGAGTAGTTATCTAGGGAGACGTGCCCTAGTGATAGCCGTCCACTTGATAACTAATTAATCCAATAGGCCCAATAAGTTATTAGCCCATGAAGAATATTCTCCATCTAACTAATGCCTCCCTTATAATTTAATTAATTGCTCATTGAAATAATTGCAAATAACTCCTTGAAATTAATTTCAATACAATTAACTCCAACAATATGGTAAGACATAACATCTCATCGATCCATGTCCTATTTACTACTATCTATCCATCTCATCTCTGTCTCGAGATTTTGAAAAAAATGCATTTTTCTAATCTCACCATATCTCATTTATAATTATCTCATCTGAATTTATACGTCCATACCAGATTATAACACCAGCAGCTGCCACTTTACCAAGCATGCAAAGACATTCCACTAATGTTTGCAAGTATTTCAAAGTAACAGAAGCATCACTTTTTTTCATTGCCTCCTACAATCAAAGTCACTCATTTCATTCAGTTATAGAAGATAAAGTATGAAATAAAAATAAACATAAATAATTTATCCAACAATGCTTCAAGTATGACAAAGACTCAAGCCCAATGCTGGAAATTAGTAGAACACTAGAACCAATAGAAAAACTGATGTCTAGATAGAATGGTAGGTGTCTCTCATATGGAAGGAGGGTTTGATTAGTGAACTGGATAATTGCAGAGAAATTCAATTAATAAACTGGATGATGATTTGCACCCTAAGGATGAAAGGGGGAATGGGAATTAAGGACTTCCAAACAACCAATGATGTATGCACGATGAAAAGAGCAGAAAAAATTTGGGACCAAAATACCTCTATCCTATGGAGCTGGATGAAAGATAGATATCAGAAATCAGACATTAGATTAAATCATAATCAGACAGCAGTCCACAGACTCTGCTATTTGTAAAGCACTTTTGGCTAAGGAGTCGAAGGAATCGATAGAGAAATGCCTTGAATGTCTGTCCAACAACACACAGAGACTAATTTCTTCAAATTCTTCTTTCAGAGATACAATTAAAAATAGAAGTCACAAAGACAATCAGGCTGTGGGGATCTGGGCAAAAATGCCAACAAAATTTACTGTTAATCTGTGAAGTGTGGAGAATAAATGATAATAATATGAGGATTCATAAATTCATTCAATAAATTACAACAATAGGGAGCAAACATCCAGACCACGTGTCTTCTTTGCAAAAATGAAGAGGAGACCAATGCAACATCTATTCTTCAATTGCAATTTGCAAATATACAAGACGACTACTGCTGAACATAGAAATATGGAAAACTCAAATCAGATCAATACCAAGGCAGGAGGAAGAATCAGGCTGGATGATGTAGCAGATCTCTGATTGAAGATCTGCTGTTAAATAAATCTTCTGAATGCACAAAAGATGAAGAAAAACAACTGAACTCCACTAGAAATAAAAAGAAACAGCAAAACCTAGGAAGAAGCAAGAGAGGGTTTAGAGAGTAGAGTAAAGGAAGCAAAGGAGATAATAGCTTCTGAATATTACTTGAGAAAAATAATCTACCGATCCTCCTCTTTTTGCCCTTATTTATATTTTCTTCAAAGCTTGACAATAATGGGCCTTTAATATTGAAAATGGGCCAAGAGCCCATGTACGATGTGGCTACATCACTGGAGAACATCACTAAAAATATCCAGAGATTCACAAAATAAGCAGGCTGTTGGGGGCTGCATTGGGCTCTTCGACCCTCTCACTCTCATGACACATTTAGAGGGAGAGAAATAAGATTATAGGATATTAAAACACCGCACACTAAGGCCACCAGAATTAATTATCAAAGAAACCGCAAAGGACATCAGCAGGCTTCTCATTATCATGTATCCTTCGAGAAATCCAACCATTCTCTGGTTGAGATAAAATGCACAGAAGGCATGAGACTATGGGAGGCAAACATTCTGAGGCAACATCCTATAGACAATTAGCAAATAGGAAAGTTGTATAGAATCAATGTCAATGAGCTCACACTCATTTCCCTAATCATTGTATAATCAGGCAATGCCCTTATTTAATTACTATTAATGGAAATTTAACTTTATAAAAAAAACAATGCTTCAAGTATACAGCAATATTTAGTCACGTACAATAAACTCATCTGGAGTCGAAGCTGAAAGCCAAACCGGAATTTTATTGGAATTAGCTTTCATATCCTTCACATTGGTGTCAATTCTTACTGATGAAATCAAACCATCAAAGGAACTTTCTTCATGTACACCAACAGCATTCTCACTATTATAGAAATCAAATGATGAATTAAGAGCTACATTTGACAAAAGAGGATTCAAGACATCTATGCAAATTAGCAGAAAACCTTTGGTCCAATTTTAGTTAAACTGTAAACCTAAAATTTCATTTCTATTAAATGATTCAGCTTCTGAAAAAAACTAGGCATGCTGTAGCATTTTGCAAATATGTGTACTGTAAACCAAGGTCATGATGTAAAGCATTTAGCAAAGTCAATATCAAGTTATAAACAAAGTTTTTGTCAATATATTTTTGATGTAAATATAAGCACTATAAAACAATTGTTATTTTTTTCAGCAAAAACATAATTACCCCAAAAGGTATTACGTGCAAGCCTTATTTGAATATTGGTAACTAAACTGCCACATGCAACATGCAAACAAAAAAGTACAATTTGTAATTGCCTTTTTTTCATTCTTTGATATGGTATTATGGTTGATGACTTCCTTCACTTGATTGGACATTGGGGAACACCCAAAAATCCCTAAAAACAATAGAAATAAAAGAAATAATATAAAGAATGAGCTGATTTAGTTTTACCTTCCGTCAAAATGATTATCAACTTTATAAGCTCGAGTTCTCCTAGATTGAGTCTGTGAATTATTTGCACTTGCAATAGAAGTTGGCAATTCATCATCTTCGTCTTCTAAGCCAATTTCAAAAGAGCTACACATCACGCAAAATTTGTACATGGATCAAATTAAATAATCTAAATTGTCCATTCAACAATCTAAATTCTAAACCATATCCTTCGTAACTAGAAAATGAAAATTAGATTTATTGTACTGAAGCAATGATGAAAAATCGTATACTGTATTTGCACCTAGATCAGAGAATATGATAGGGAAACTCCAAGCCCAAGGGTGGGGGAGTTGATTTTAGGGATGATCGCGTGATCTGAAAAGAAGAGACGGTGGTGGTAGGCAATGGAACAGTGGTTTGGGTTGCTACAACCCATTTCTTTAACATTTAAGAAAATCATTCTTTTATTACCAAAATAATAGGGCTTGCAGAATTTATACTGTTACAATTGTTATCATAACTCGCGAAAATAAAATAAAATCTTAACGTAGTCTAATGAAAATAGGGATTTAAAATTAAAGGGAATCCCGATAACGGGCCGTTGGGATCCGATTATGGATGGAATGAAGATTCCTAACTGCTACTTTCTCTTCAACCGTCGCCCGCCGTCTCTTCCATCTCACGCTCATCCAAGACCGCCATCTTCTCATTCATCTCTTTAATCAACTTAGCCTTCTCGTCCTCAGCAACCTCGTCTCTATCAGGTGACAGCCCTTCATAAATCCTTAAAATAGATTGCTTTTAGAAGCAGTACAAAGTAGTCTTATTTATGCATCCAATGAGCTTGGACCCGGATGTTACCAAGTGGGAGCTAATTGGCTTGACCAAGGTCAAGCCAATTCACATTCCTCTTAAGGAATATTTAACTCACATCGTTTAGGTTGCTCATTACCAATGATGTGAGTATAAATACAATGGGCTCATGGGAATGAAGTTCAGTTTAGTTTTTTGTGCCAAAGTAAGGTATTACCTTAATTACTCCTCTCTCTCGTTTGCTGAATATTTCTTGCTTTTCTCTACTTTTCTTGCCACTATCTTCGCTGTTTACTTACTTTTTCTAGATCTAGATCAAAACTTGGTGGATTCCAAGCCCCGATCTGATCATTGTGAAGAAGATCTCCTTCTTCTTCACTGTTCTTGTTCACTTACTGTTCCAGAGAGATTCTTCCTACATCACTTTTAGTTTCAACTTTCAAGTTGTTGCCTTGTGATGACCATTCTCCTTCCCAATTTAGTAATTTCAGGTTGGAGTTTCTGGCTGCTAGACTAAAAAAATTTATTGGAATCCCCTAACTAAAGCCAACTGGTTGTGCGTCTTTGTTTGAGGTTTGTGTTTCCAAGGTGGGCGGATTGTTAAACAAAAAAGATAACTCTACACCGTGTCACTAGAATTCATCATCTTCACTAGATCTTTTGATTTATCAGCCACCACTCTCTGTTTTAATGAGGAAGAAGGGTCGGAGTGGAGTTGCCAAGCTCCACCCTTGCAGCTCCAGGGATCTGGTGAGCTAGTCAAGCTACACCCCTGCCTACAGAAACCTGTTTGCTGAAGTTTCCTTTATTAGCAGACCAGGTTTTTGCAAGAGATTTCACCTTCTTATGCTTCTATTGGAGACTAAAGAAGCAAAAAAAAATGCATTGTTTTTTTGCCAACAGTAAATTTTTCATTTTTCATATAATAGAAGTTAATACCAATAGTTTATCACTATATAGCTATCTTTTTATCTTAACATTGTAATATTATACATATCCTACATATCAGTGATATCACTACTATTTTCCAAGGGGATGTTGAGGTTATCCTGCATTCCTGAGAAGGGATAAGTGATAGAACCTCTCTATGACTTGGCTTAGCTTTAATATACAACTTGTATATCACTCTAGTATCACTTTGGATCTTGTCCCTACTCCCTGATTATGGGTCAATAATTCTTCTTCCCATCATGTATCTTGTATTCTTGTTACATCTATATCTCCAGAAATTTCATGCTACAATCTGAAATATTAGCCAATGCATTGTCCAACATGCATTATGTGAGGTAAACACAGATTCAATGAGTCAAAATATTCCTAGGAAATTGTGAATACTTGCTGGGATCATATTTCCCATTCTTTCCACACAATCGCACTACATGTGTTTTCGAATACGAACACCCAAAAAACAAGTGCTCCTGATCTTCATCTGCTTTGTTACAAAGGATGCACCTCTTGTCAATGCTAGAGTCTCTTTCATTTATATGGACTTTAGTTGATAGCTTGTTCTCCCTAATTCTTCATCCACACTAGGAGAATTTATTCATTCCCAAGCTATATATCTATCAGGAAGACTTCTGTCTCTGATTTTTTTATTTTTCCAAGCTGAAGCAAAAGATGGTTTGAGATCCCTCCACTGCCAGACTGAATTATGATTTAGCTTATTGCACCGATAAATAGATACTTTGCAATCCACAAGTTCCTTCCAAATATGTGAATCCTCAGAGTATCTCAGAACGACTGAACCATGTCCAACTAGTAGTTGCCAAATATCTCTTCTTTGTCCATTTTAACCAAATGGATTCATCTTTTGTCATTATTCTCCAAAATCTTCTAACTTTGGATGCTTCACAACAGTCATCAATACGTCTTAACCCAAACTCACCCTTAGTGAGTGGCCTAGCACATTGGTGCCAAGAAATCTGGTTTGAGGATCCCCACAAAAATCTATTTATTTATTCCCACTTTGACATGGTAAAAATACAAAACTCAAATGTATAATAAGATAAAAGTTTGGAGATAGAACTAGAGAACTGTAGAAAGAAGCAAAAAATGACCAGATTACAATACCTGTAGTCGCCCTTGTTGTATAAATGACTATGCAAATCATCCAAGATCTTATAAAACAGAACCCCACGCAATTTTGTTAGTTCTGATCGCACGTCTTGAAGAGCACCAACCTAAAAAAATATTATTAGCAAATAAAAGATACTAAGTAGCAGACAATATTGAACAGAAAAAAAAAAGACTAAAGAATCCAATTAAAAACAAAGCAGTACACAGAATGCATAGAGTATATCATAGAGAGAGGAGCCTAAGTTTCTAGCAAGTGTAGATCTCAAATATATATCAAAAACCATAACTGAACAAAAAAGATAAATCCATGTAGCACAATACTATCCATATTCTATTAGTATAAGGTGTAAAATCTAAAATTCCTATTTTGAGTCTGTTAAAACTAAATACTAATGGTTAATTATTCGCTAGTTGGTTAATAGAGTCTAGAATATTCTATGTAACTAATTCTATTATTGATGATTATCTATATTCTACGCTCTATAGTCTCAACCATAGTTCGAAAAAGCGGAAAGCGCTCCCAATTTCCAGGGAGCGCTTTTTTAGCTTTAACCGCTTTAGCGTCGCTTAAAGCGGTTAAAGCGGTTTAGCTATATATAACCCTAAATAGCTAAAGTGGTTATCTTAGCTAAATATAAACAGATATATCTTTAGCTATTTAGCTAAAGCGGTTAAAGCTTTAACTTCCCATTAATAGACACGTA
>LFYR01000129.1:274969-322085 GCA_001185155.1 Zostera marina | reverse complement strand
ATGAGATAAATAATACGTGTATGAGGTAAATAAATACCCCATTAATAGACACGTATTATTTTTATCTCATAGATCTGTCAAATAAGATAAATAACACGTGTATGAGATAAATAAATACCTCATTAATGGTCCAAAAAACACATTATAACATTCTGGAATAAAGCGTTTGGCAAAGCGGTCCAAAAAAACCGCTTTGCCGCTATTTTCGCTTAAAGCGACGCTTAAGCGTCGCTTTTTGAACTATGGTATCATTGTCAATCTTTTCTAACTAAAATCTCAAGTAGGAGAGACTATCCAATTTGCATCATTGTTTTTTCATCATAAATGGTTGCTAATATACTCATGTTCATATTTCATCCACATTTGATAGGCATGTCAGTAATTATAAATATAGAAGTTAGAACACATACATATAATGCCATCCTAAAACATCAATCTATGAACAATACTAGTGTTGCATGTAATGAACAGATGCACTTGTGTAAGAGAGAATATGCCATCAAATAGGTGTGTGAGTGAGAGAGAGAGAGAAAATTAGAAATCATTGACGTGTTCAAAAAACTAATGCACTGACAAATTCTCCTAACTATTAGACTTTATATTATTTTCTGGGAGTTAAAAGGGGTAGAGTACAATTCCTCACTAGTTCATTAATACTACAATAATTCAATTAATGGAATAGAGTTATTGTTGGACAGTTATCTCAGGAATTTAGCCCAAGATATGGTTAAAATCCCAATGAGGGCTACTGAAAATAGAGTCAAGGAATCCAATGGAGAAAATCTGTCGAGAAATAGTGAAGTAGCCCGAAATCAAAGTTTTCTATACTTGTGCATATACAACAATACGCAATACCCTCATCACATATTGAGGGGTCCACCTATTTATTACCCATTTAATAGGATTTAAAAAAACTTAAAAGGGTAAAAGGAAAAATAAATAAATCCCAAATCTAAACCTAAATAAATAAATAAATAAGTAAAAACTACCCGATTTTTTCCTCCCCCACCGTCCAAACCTCGCCAGACCTTCCACCTGCCTCGACGGACGCTCCAACACTCCAAACATCCATCAAAGTCACTCTCCTTCCCATTTCTCCCTATTTTAAAAGCTATTCTTTTCTTTTTTTTGATGAAGGTAAAATTTCATTAGAGATGAAATGAGCCCTGCCCAGGATTACAATATATACATAAAATAAAAATAAAGATAGCCCCCTTAACAGACAAGCCTTGTTTGTGAAACAGATTGTGTCCTCTAGGGATAGCAATATAGAAAAATATAAGCAGCACACAAATAAATCTTATAGAGAAGAACACCAATGCATCACAGGACAGAGTTATGAGCCTATCCAATGCATCATTGCATTCTCTTCAATCAAACCCAGATCAGGTGGATTCACTTTAACCTCAACAAATTTTAGAGTCCATTATGCCTCAGCTATAACAATATCCTCAGATTTAAAGTTGTCAGTTTTCAACCTTCTATTCCTCTCCTGCCACAGGTGTTATGTAATGCCTCCAACTAATGTCCAAAGTAACCTCCAGGCTCCAGCAGTTTGAGCCAAACGTTAGAGATTAGATATAATCTAACACATCCCCCAATCTAATGTCCCCAACCTATGTTGCCTGTAAATTCACATTCCTCCATACAATATGGTTGATATTCTCAGATCAAGCTATAAGAATGTGTCTAGAAAAAGGGCAGTTGAAGAAGATATGGCCAATGGTTTCAGGCTCTTGGTTACAAAGGCTAGGAGCAGGAACTCCACATAATTTGAGGGTGGTGAAGGATGGAAGGTGTACCTACCTTAGCCTCCATAAGAAAAAAGAGTATTTGGTAGACTTTTTGGACCAGGTACTTTTTTGCTAGGGGGTCAGGTTGCCTAGTGGTTGCTAGTGCTTCACAGATCCTTTGTAAGAAGCTACCCCCTTTTAACCCAGTAAGACTTAAGTTGAAATTACTCCCACAACCCATCAACCTATCAATGTAGCTTTGCATTTAAGGATGTTTTTCCACATAATGGAATCCCTAGAAGGGGAGAATTGGATATCCTCCAGACTCCTGCCTTGATATATCTATCTCTAATCCAGAGAGATAGGATGGATTCAATGTTGGCCCAAGAGTAATGGGCTCTCTTTATGTTGGACGCATAAACAGAAGCTTCAAAGTTCTTGACCCCTAATCTTTCTACTATTTTGGGTAAGACCATTCTATCCCAAGAAAAGGATTTCATACCATCCCAGATGAACCTATATGCAATTTGCCTAACCTTAGTGATAACTGAACTGGGCAGGGAGGTTCCATTTATCTAATATGTGAAAATACCTGCAAAGACCCAGTTTGCTAACTGAATTCTTCCCCCATATGATAGACAACTACCTTTCCATCTAGCAAGAGTCCTTTCCATTGGCTTAATTAGACCAACAGACTGCCCCAAACTCTTCCTTTTACCTGAGATTCGTCTCATAGCTATTCTTTTCTCTCCCATAAAAATACACTATCATTTTTATGCTATCCTTTTACTTGAGATTCGGAACCTATTTTGAAGGTGTTAAGGATTATGGATGGCGACACCAAACCGAATATGGTTTACCTTAAAGGAGCCTTCTTAGAGGCCAAAAAAGCTATAAAGAATAACTTTGAAGGAGATTCAAGTTTGTACCTTCCGATTCATAATATTATGGACAAACGTTGGGGGAAGCATCACAAGGCTCCTCTAATAAGGGCTGCATTTTTTTTGAATCCATATTTCTACTTCAAGTTCAAAATGTATGATTTAATTCAACATTTTTACTTCATCAATGAATTTACGACTCGATGCTTAATTCTATTTTTTTCAACTACAATGATCCTGAAACAAGGGATCAATCTCTGGAGTATGAATCAGCATTCAATGAATGCGTAGAAAAAATGATTACTGATGATGAAAGAACGATCGCAATCTTTTCTGACATGTGCTTGTACAAGAAGAGACAAGGAAGTTTTGGAGGACGCAAGGTTCCGGATGCGCGCGCATATGCGCGCATATGCGATGATGCGCCCCCAGAGGGAGATGCGCCAGGCGCATCTCCCTTAGCCGGATCCGGGTAAAATCCGACCCGGATCCAGGCCTGTTTTAAGTTATTTAAATAACTTAAAACAGTGTTTTGTTTTTATTTTAAAAAAAAAGGCAAAAAAAAATTATTTTAAGACCTTATAAATTTTTAGCATAAAAATTTATACATTGGTCCATGAAAAGAGCTATATTATTTTTAATATAAGCTCCTCCCACTCTTTAGACTTCATATTTGTTTTAGACAAAATGAATCTTTATTTATAGACCAACCTTCTTTGTGTTTTTTGAATTCTATCGATGTGGGACTAAAAATGTGTGGTTAAATAAATTATTATTATAGAGTATTTTTTATGTTGTAGATGTATTAAAGAAGGCCCAGCCCAGCCCATTACGTTATTATTTTTTAAAAGCCTCTTGGGTTATTTGTTATTTTCTTTTTATAAAAGCCTCTCTTTTATAAGTTTAAAAAAACCCTAGCCATTTATAGAGCTATATTATTACGAAAATACCCCTAAATGATTAAACGGTTTTTAAACCTTGGTGTTACAATGAATTATAGGGTGCTATAATAATTAATAAATATATGTATTATAATAATTTTTCTATCCAATATATTTTCAACTAAAAAATTTAATTAATATAATTTAGATATATAAAAAAATATTAATTTCCTATAGTTTTATAAATATTTACGAAAATGCCACTGGCGCATCTGAGCGCATATGCACGCATATGCTCAGATGCTCCAGACGGCGGCGCATCGCGCAGAGGCGCATCCGGAACCTTGGAGGACGTATAGCAATGAAAATGGCTGAAACTACACATCCACTGCAATGGAGGAAAATATTTGAGGCAAAAACAATGGAGTTAACGAAAATTGCAACAAGAATCTTGAGTTTATGTTGCTCAGCTTCAAGCTGTGAAAGGAATTGGAATACTTTCGCACATGTAAGTTCTTTACATGTTCGATTATTTATTTCATATCATTTGACCATCTAAAATCAAATTTCATTTACAGTTCCAATGTTCCATACAAAGTTAAGAGATCGCTTAGGCGTCGCGTGGCTAGATAACCTCGTCTACGTCAACTATGCAAAGGCTCGTGAGGCTCTATGCAAAGAATCTACATGCTCCGATACTGGGCACAAGACCAACAGACATGAGCAATGAAGATTGGAAGCTTCTTGACAGAAAAGCAATCAACCCCATCAGACCTACCTTGGCGAAAAATGTTACCTTCAACATCTCCAAGTGCATCACGACAATAGAAGTGTTGGAAACCTTGACAAATATGTATCAAAAGCCTACAGCAACAAACAAAGTTTTTCTGATGCGTAATCTGTTCAATCTCAAGATGAGTGAAGGAGCAAATGTTGTTGATCATGTAAATCAAATAAATGTGTTGTTGACACAGTTGTCTTCTGTGGATATCAATTTTGATGAGGAACTTAGAGCACTTGTTATGTTATCATCTCTACCAGAAAGTTGGGAACAAGTTGCCACAAGTGTAAGCAGCTCTATTGGTCATGGAAAGCTTAAGTAGGATGATATAAGGGACCTGATTATTTCTGAAGAAATCAGGAGAAAGTGCAAGACTCGGTCATCTTCTTCAATACTGAATTTGGAGAGTAGAAGCAATTCTAAGTCCCGAGGAAAGAGCAAAGGAAGAAAAAATGTAATTTGCTGGAATTGTGACAAGCTTGGCCACTTTAGATCAGATTGCAAGGCTCCAAAGAAACAATCTAAGGGAAAAGAATCTGAATCCAGTGCCAACTATTCAGAAGGATCTGATGATGCATTGGTGTGTTGTGTAGTTAGCTCAGTGGATTCTTGGGTGTTAGATTCAGGTGCTTGGTTTCACTCAACTTATAAGAAAAAAAATTTAAAGAATTACAGAGATACAGAAATCAACAAAGTCTACCTAGCTGATGGCAAAGCATTGGAAGTTTGTGGAAGAGGTGAAGCTCGTATTCAGACCAAGCAGGGTTTGTGAATTCTGAAGAATGTCAGATTTGTCATTTGTGTCAAAGCAACTAATCTCAGTGAACCAACTAGATGATGAATGCATACAAGACAACTTTGGAAGTAGATCATGGAAAATTACTGAAGGAGTCAGAATAGTTGCAAGAGGACAGAAGAATGACACCATGTACTTGACAAATGAGTCCAATGTGTTTGCAACAATCAGTATTCAGTACTGCAGGAAACTCAAATTTGTGGCACAAACGAATGGGTCACATTAGTGAAAAGGGTCTGAAGGTGCTAGATAAGAATGGCAAGTTTCCAAAGATGATTTGGGATGATATGGAGACTTGTGATAACTGCATTCTCGGCAAGCAGAAAAGACTTAGTTTCTCCAAGACACCTCCACAGATTAAGCAAGCAAAGCTGAAACTAGTACATTCTGATGTGTGGGGACCTTCCCCGGTGGATTCCATTTAAGGATCCAAGTATTATGTCACCTTCATTGATGACATCACAAGGAAGGTCTGAGTCTATTTTTTGAAGAACAAATCAGAAGTGTTCTCGATTTTCAAGAAGTGGAAGGCAGAGGTAGAAACTGAGACAAGTTGCAAGTTGAAGTGTCTCAAGTCAGATAATGGTGGAGAGTATGCAATACTCACATACTTTATAAGAACAAAATCTCTATGAGCATAAAGATAGTGCTAAAACTGACGGAGATGATCAATTTGTTAAGTTTGAAGTTGATGAGAGTCTTCCAGCAGAGGATCCTTTTGACATTTCAGAGAAGATAGCGGATCCTGAATTTCAAGATGAGGATGAGGAACAGGAAATTCCCCAACATTTTGTCAGGAGATCTACTAGGCCAACTAAGCCACCAAACAGATGGGATCCTTCAGTAAACTATCTCTTACTGACAGATAATGGAGAGCTAGAATCATTTGAAGAGGCTCAGACGCAAAATGACTTTGAAAAGTGGGAGCTAGCCATGAAAGAAGAGTTGAAGTCTCTTGAAAAGAATAAGACTTGGCAATTGATTCCTTTACCACAAGGAAAGCGTGCTCTACACAATAAATGGGTCTTCAAGTTAAAAGAAGAACCAGATGGAAGAAAGAGGTATAAGGCAAAGGCAAGACTTGTAGTCAAGGGTTTTCAACAGATCCAAGATTTGGACTACACCGAGCCCGAGGTGTTCTTTCCTGTAGTCAAAACACTATCAGGACTATTCTAAGCATAATTGCAGCAGAAGATCCCTACTTAGACAGATGAATGTGAAAACAACCTTTCTTCATGGTGATCTAAATGAAGAGATCTACATGACACAACTAGATGGTTTCAAAGTATTGAACAGCAAAAGAAACTTGGTTTGCAGACTTTAGAAGAGTTTGTATGGGCTGAAGCAAGCACCTCGACAGTGGTACAAGAAATTTGATAGTTATCTCAGTGAGATAGGCTTCAAGAGGTGTGACGCGGATTCCTGTTGCTACAGAAAACAGTTGACTGATTGCTATATTGTTCTTGTCGTTTATGTTGATGATATGCTCATTGTTAGTGCAAGCATGAAGAAGATTAATCATCTGAAGAAACAACTTATCTTCTTAATAACTGAATCAGAGATAGCTATACCTTGTGCCCAACCAGTATATTTTTCAAATATTATTCAATTTACTAACAACCCCCATAGGAGAGGCACTTCCCAATCTATCATGCTAGGAGTGCCTCTATTGGTGGATGAGTTTCCAGGACTGTCCAAATGACTCATTTTCCGTGATTGGGAGTCCAAACTCCAAAGTATGATGTGGACAGGATTTTAAGTTTTAAAAGAGAATCATAAGGTGTTTTGTAGAGATTGGTCTTCTACACATTTTTGAAAAGGTCAAAGAAGTCTTGCTCGCATTTATTTCTAACCCCGATAAAAAAATAGAATCTCTCAAACAAAGCTTTAATTGCCTTTAAAGACTTAGGATTACTTGAATCTGATCTCAAGTAGATTGTGAGTGTTTTCTCATATCAACATTGAGTGCTTTTAAAACTTTAGTCAAAACAAATCAAAATAGTTTAATATTAAATAATTGATAATTTAATATTAAATAAGTTTGTTATTATTTTATTAGAAGAATGAAAACCAACCACTTGAAGACCCTCCCTTTCAAGCATCACAGTTGATTGAAGATGTAGCTGAACTGCAGCATATAACTGTTTTTCTGCAATCAATTTCTCAATATGGCTGGGAACCTACATCATATTTTTGCAAATTCAGTTGATATGATAACATAAAACAATTACAATGCAGAAATGACAACATAAAACAATTAAAGATTTACAGTTAAATTTTACTTTAAGGTTGTAAAAATACAGTAACAAAAGCCGAAAGTGTTGAGAGAAAGAAACAGAGGAGCAAAAGGGTGAGACCTTAGAAACGCTCTCGATTTGATCCAAAAGTGATATAATGTGCCGCAATGTAAGGGATCTATACCACATCTGTCTTAGTTGATTATTACGTGAACCGAGAAATTCACGTGACTCGGCCAAGTCCACCTTAAGCATAGAAATGCTTTCCGCAGATTCACTGAATAATCTCAAAATCTGAGAAGAAAATAAAGCAACAACGAATAAAAAAAAATTTCAAAACATTTAAGTGTAAAGAAGAAGAAGAAGAATGACTAACCTGTGAATAATTCTGAATTGCTTTATTGAAACCACTATGATAGGCATGAACAACGTGGTCGACAACCTCTTCAACAACATCGCTTTGATCCTTCAGGAATTGAGCTTCACCTTCACGATCCCTTGATGTCAATATGTGAACAACATGGGGCAATGAATCAAAGCGAGTGGCTGACCAGCTCTCATCAATTTTGGAAAGTTCCTCTCTTAATAGCTATATCATAATAACAACAATTTAGCAGACAGTAATAAAAAAACAAGATGGAAACGACTCAAAAGCAAAATAAAAAAATCAAATGGATGGATGGATGGGTATTAAGAAGCAAGAGGAAATAAGAAAACTTACCGACTTTTCAGGTGGTATGGGCAGACCATCAAAGATACCTCGACCCCTTCCGAAGTTCATTACGTCCTAACGGACAATTAATCGAACTAGTTTACCCCTTTTTTATTCAACCCAACAGGTACCAAAAGTCTCCGACGACCCCAAATTGCTACACCGGAAAACTAAGAAATTGGATATGTATCAACACACATAAGTACCTTGTTGAAATCCACGCGGGCAGAAATTCAAGAAGATCCCTTCATTCAGTTAGATCGACTTGAGATCTGCCCAGAAGACGACGAAGAAGACAGAGGAGAGAGATAAAGGAGGGAAGAGAGAGAGACGTCAATTAGATCTTGATTTTTCTCACTTTTCAGTTCGAAGTTTCTAAGTTCAACGATAGAGAACGGCTGTGTGAGATCGGACCGGGCTGGACTTGAATGTTGATCCGAAATTCCGAATAAAGATAACTTAAGTCAACCGAACCGGGTCGAACCGGACTTGAATATAAAACGTGCAACCAACAACTGTTCATTCTTTCAATCCTCCTCTAGTTGCTTTTTCTTCTTCTTTCTGTCTTGTTCATCTCTGTTGTGCTCATCATCTTCAGGCAGATATGAAGAAGAATAGCCGATCCAGTGCTAAAGGCACTGGAATAATGGGCAATTTCAAAGGAAGAGTAGACTCGGCTCTTCATAAATTGAGTGGATTCAAATCTACAAAGCTTAGTGTTGTCATTCAAAATACACTTTCCCGTCTCGTGATTCTAAAGAATCAGCGTAGGCTCCGGTGTGCTCATGGTAGAGACGACATAGCTCAACTCCTCCTACATGGTCACCATGAGATCGCACTCATCCGTGTAGGTGCATATTCATACAGATACACTGACTGCACCAATCATAACATTGACAATCTTTGCAGGCAGGGAATGTATTGATTGAGCAGAACACACTGGAACTTTTCAACATTGTGCAATCTCACTGTGACGGTTTGCTAGAAAAATATGCATTACTGAAACGTCAAAGGTATTTTCATTTCAAGACTGCTGTAGAAAGGATATGATTTTATTTAGTTTTATTTGAATGTTTTGGTGCAGAAAGTGTCCTAATGAGCTCAAGGAATCCATTTCTGATCTCATTTTTGTATCATCAAGCTTCGAAGAGATCCCTGAGCTGTCGCACATCCGTTCTGCATTCTCTGATAAATTCGGAAAGGAGTTTGTCAGACGTATTGTTGAATTGCAAGAGGGATGCATGGTAAATGATCATGTAAGTACTTTATGAAATACGAATGAGTGTGTTCATTGTTCACAACTTCACATTGCACATTTAAAATTCTCTCCATGCCAATTGCAGTTAATAAACAAGGTGCGTAAAAAAGAACCGAGTTCAGAAGAAAAACTAAGAATGATTGAGGAAATCAGATTAGAAAAGAAAATCGATTTCGATCTTGCTGGATCTTCGTCAACAGAAAAACCTTCGAATATTACTATGGAGTCAAAGAAATTTATCGCTGACCTGACACGATTAAATCAGAAACAAGCTACACCAAGAATCACACCACAAGCTACACCAAGAATCACACCACAAGCTACACCAAGAATCACACCGCAAGTCACTCCAAGAGGCACACCAAGAAGCACACCGCTTAACTCTAGAAATAATTCTATTGATTCCTCTATATATGTCAACAATAATAGTATAATCACATCAAGTAAAAAGACATACAGGTATGGAGATGCCCCAACTGCAACCTATTCTGACTATGAATTGACAGCCAGTTCTTCCATGTCAATAATGGCATACATGGATGATCCTAATGATACAGATTCATCTAGAACACCCTGGTCAAGTAACATTTATAATCCAAATAATGAGGTTGATCATGCTTATGTACTGAACAATGCATTCAAGTCGGAAAATATAAGGTTCTCAAAGGGAAAATTAGTTTGTCATACCTATGATGCTGACACAGAGGAAGATAAATGCGACAAGTGCCACCATACTGTGCTTGAATCCAGAAAGATGAAATGGCAACGTTTCCATTTTAAGAAGTCTTCCAAGGCCATCTTGGGGGAGGTGGAAGAAAAAGAAAATGGTTCTTGCAAGAATAAACAGGTAAAAAACAGCAATTCATAATAAAGATTGCAGTGAGCAATAAAGCATAGAATGATTGTATGTTTCTATGATATGGTTTTACCTTGATTCTTCTTACCTGGATATACACATTGCACACCATATAGCAAAAAAAAACAAGCATATATTCAAGATTTTTTTAGTATTTATTTACATATGATGTATTAAAAATCCTATTATAATAATATGAGATGTTGTCATGTTGATGATTCATATTTAACTTCATTTTCTCAAATAACACAATGCAAACCGAAAAGAAATGATTCTAAAGAGGTAGAAAGTAATTAGATATTAGTAGATTTTGGTCTTCTTGTTAGATCGATTTAATTCACTAATGGACTGTAAATCAACACCAACATCTTCATCATACTCAAATCCAAGCTCCTCCTGCAATGGAGAGTATAAGTATTTGGTTTAAAATATATTGTAATTTGAAAAATTATGTTTTTGATTTGTCAATTTAGTTCACCTTAAATTCTTTGAGATTTTTGGGTGAGTTTTCAGTTATCGTACCCCATAGATCCTTAAACATCCTTTTACGTATCCTCCATTGTTTCAATTTCTCAGAATACTTATCTTGGGTGTTCTTCTTATCTTCTGGTTTAACCAGTGTCGTTCCCTGGCGCAATTTCTCCAGTTTCTCTTCCATCTCACTGACCTCAAGTTTCAGTTTGACATCCTTCTCCAGTATTTGATCCATGGTTAAGTTTGAGTTCAGCAACCGAATTTCTGGAAGAAAAAAAATCGATACACACATCAAGGAACTTTATTCATGACTTACTTCATATAAAACGGTTTTGAAAATAGTCAGTACCTGTTTCAATCTCAGTATTAGCTTTGGCTTGGATTCGAAGGTCTTCCTGAAGTTTGGTGTTTTTCTTCTTCATTAGATCAAGTTCCTCAGCATTAGGGATACTGAACTGATCTTGTCGAGCCAGATAGATCTTCTGCTTACCATACTCTTTGAATGAAATCTGTCCACCATCGCAAAGACTATCTAATGCTTTCTGAACAGCAGTCTTCTTCAGATTGAATTTTTGCAAAGCATCAGCAACATTTTGGGAATTTAGAGGTCTATTTTGCTGAAACAGAAAATCTCAATACATGATCGATTCTGTGCAGATATCAAAAGAGTGAGAGATTGAAGATTATATAATGTTTCAGAATCTAACCTCGTTTACAAAGTTCAAGACAATACCTACAATCAAAAAAAAAATGCGAAATGCTGCTACATCAGTTCACAAGAGATTGAGATCCTTACTCTATAATCTACGATTCTTACCATTAGCACTTTCCGATTTCGGCGCCATCACTTCCTCCTCCTCCTCCGATTGCTGTTGCTGCTGCTGCTCTCTCCCCCTTCTCTGTTCTTCCTCGATTCCCTCCAAAAACAAAAAACTACTGTAACAATCGGACTCCACGCGGTTTCGGGTCCAGTCTGATTTGTACTTGGCTCTTAAGGCTCGTGGAAAAACCCACGGGCCTAAACTATAAACACAATACTCTCTCTTTTTTTGAATTAGATGTTTCTAAACATAAAACTTTCCTCTACACTCGATCATGAGGATGTGATTGAGACTGTACAGAAATTCACATATTACTCTTCCCCATGGGGACAATTCTGGAATGTCATTAGCTATGTCGTGGCATATCTGAACAGAGAGAATTAAAAGGTTCACACAATACATCAGTAGATCTTCTGAGGTAGTTCTTACGGAAGTAATTAAGTAATGAAGGTTGTCACACAACAAAATTAGTCAAATTGATCACAGACACGGTTAAAGTGATTAGAATCTCATTGTATACTTTAATTTTTATTTACTTATGTATAACGTACTTTATCAACAAAAAAAATGAAAGTTGTTCTGAATATATATTGTCAAAAGATCATCTTCAATCATATATTCATATTTCAATTTCAACATAAAGACAAGAAAAATGAAATTAGACCTTAACAGCCTTAAACTCTACTAGCAAGATTAAGCAGCTGTTTTGGGGTGTAACTTATTATAGTTATCGGCAGCCTCAGATAATGACTGTATGGAAACAGGGTAACCGGAACCCATCTGTGGAAGAAGTAAAAGAAGCAGATGATTATTAATTCTTCAGAACAAGTTTAAAGTTTGTCAAGAAACACGAAATGATTGCAGGTTGCTCACCGTACTACTCAGTGAGAATCCATTCACATAACCAGCGTATCTGGAAGCTGCAGAATCAACAGAAGTTCAGAGATGACAAAAATGATAATTCTGGTTTAAATTTGAATTTAGTATGCTTTGAAATTTCGATGACCTTTTAAATGAAATTAGTATATACTTACTCTTCTTTAAACCTGCAGGTTTTACTAACAGAAGAGAATTCACAAAAGCTCCAATGTTCTCACGTAGAGCCTCCTCGGAAAAATTTGCCTGTATCATATTACAAAACAAACTATCCTTCAATTACAAAATAAATTCTTCTATTTTTCATAAAAAATATGCCATGATTAATTTTTTTACAGGAAATGATAAAAAAAACAGATTACATATAAATAAATGGACACATATATTAGGAATTTGTGATCTTTCAACATTGACTTTAATAATGACATCAAAACAATCTTAAATTGTTCCACCAGTTATCACTTATCAGAAATGAAACGATTCTTCGCTATCATTACTCATTTTAGTATTTTGTTGTAGCTGTCATTTAGTTTTCATTGTATTACTCTGGTTGTATAACAATCTACTGTATTCACTATTAAATGACATTAATAAGGCATTGTCGCAAACAAACCTACACTCCACAAAAACCAAAAACTTTTTATCATTGAAATTTTCCAAAAAAAAAGGAATCAGTGAACTATTTGAGCTTAGTTAGATGTATACCTTTCCAATGCCTACATGTACAATCGCTGTTTTGTCCATTTTGAAATCGACACGGCCACATTTTGCCTCTTTGACTGCTTCAGAGACATTGCTTGTCACTGAACCTAACTATAGATTAAGCAAAATTATTTGCAATTACAACTTATGAATTAGAAAATGAGTTTATTTCCAACTATAAATAAAAATCTATATAAAATATATACATTTTTTTTAATATTGGAGAGTTTACCTTGGGGTTTGGCATTAGTCCACGAGGACCAAGAATCCTTGCAATCTGACAGAATGAAACAGTTAATCGTCAAATCATAATCCAAACATACCTTATTTGCAATAGATCCAGATCACACCTTTCCAAGACGAGGCATAAAACTTGGAGTGGCAATGCACTTATCAAAATTGAGTTTACCTCCACCTATATGTAAGGAGGAACCAATCAAGTTACTACTCAAGGAGGAACAATGGGCAATTAACTAGGTAGGTCAAGGAAACTAGATAATTGATTCAACTAGCCGAACTAGGTGGCAATTTAGCTGCTAAATTTTAGCATGTGTATAGGTGTGATATGTATGAACTAAAAGAGGATGAATACGGTCCAAAAGATGGTGTAGGATTGTATAGTACTGTGTGTATTGGACTGTAAACATTAAAATTGGTTACTTTAATATGTTGAATAATTAATTACAAAAGAAAGATAAACAAAGTTTCATCAAACCTTTTTTTATTTCCTCAATAAGTTCATCACCACCAACTATATCAGCTCCAGCAACTTTTGCTTCGTCACCTTGACTACCATCTGCAAATACAGCTACTCTAACATCCTAAATACAAAAGCAGGTAAATTATTCATCGGTTGCTTTTAGGATGTCAGTGTGTGGCTATAAGTAGGGAAAATACCTTTCCTGTCCCATGGGGTAGCGTCACTGCACCACGAACTGTCTACAATGCGGTTATAATATTAAGTCATTAAAACACATTAGTAGCAGAAAAGGGAGAGCATTTTATTCTCACTCCAGTCTCCAATATCAAATATTGAGCATTTTCCACAATCAAAATTTTGCAACACACAAGTCCATGTATCATTTATTATTTAATTCAAGATTCCATGGAGAGATAGAAGAAGAAAAAGTTCTGACTTCTGATATTGGAAAGAAAGTAGAGTTTATTGTTAGCAAAATAATCATCCTTTATAGTATGCTGAATATTTGAAATTTTGAATATAGAGTAATAATAGATACCATTGTACAGACATCTTGATTTCGGGCATGGTTATTTTGTAGTTGTCTTTCAATAAACACAATTCATCTTACATAATACAACAATATGACCCTACAAATCTACAATATTGCATTATTTTGGTTCTAATATAACATGAGAACATAGAAGAACCGTGGATTGAAAATAATTTAGCTAATTGTTAAATTTCTAGTTATATAACTTGTACTTGGGTAACTTTTCTGTTTTTTGATTTTCTATATAAAAGGAAGAAAAACCTGGTCACTACGACGTGGATTAACACCAAGCCTGACATGAGCTTCAATTGTTTCAAGAAAATTTCTTTTAGATTTACCCTGAAAAATATCAGGAACATATCATTCACTAGAAAACTAACTATGAAAATGAATACAGTTGATTGATAGACACAAAACCAAGAAAACTCTGATGAACCTTGGGGTACTTAATAAGACATATTAGAGTGAGAAAAATATGATCAATGAGCACACATTCTTATTAAGACAGTAAAAAAAGGCGAAAAAATAGCTAAAATGAGTGTGGAATCTAGAGGAGTAAAGCCTTTGGTATGACTAAAATGAGTGCAAGAGAATGTAAATTTTGAATAATAAGATTCAAGATTAACAAGACCAAAGAGTAAAACAAAACTATGAAGCTTCTAGCGATGAAAATTCAAATAAAATTAATCCATCCCCAAAAAAACTAAACTTGTAATTGACCATGGTTGGTGGAATGATGATAAACGCATAGATTGATGATGATTTAAATAATATGCTGATGAAAAATGCTTAAAATACGATTCTAACCTTGACCTCCTTGATGGCTGTGTGCAAGTCGAGTAATGACTTGGGCTGCTTCCTCTCTGTCGTTCTAATAATCCTGGGAAATGGAACTTTCTCGACCTCCTCCTGCCTCTCAAGATTTCTCAAAAAACTGATCTTCCGCGCCTCCGTTTGCAAATTCTCCACATCTTTCCCATCACTCTCAACCCCTTTGAACTCTGGCAATGGAGCCACTCTCGACATTGTGACCTGTCCCGGCACGTCCCGAACGTACCTAGCCTCCTCCCGAGTCCAATCACGCGGTTCGCTTTTTTCCGGTTGATCTGGGACATCCTGGGTCTTGGCTGGATATGAGATTGGAGTGACTGGTGCTGGAGCGCGGGGTGGGGGGTCGGAGGAGAAGTACCGAGGAGAATGGTGGGAGGAGGCGAGACGATAGATTTGGATACGGCGGCAAGCGTGGAAGAGGAAGATTGCAGAAGAAGAAGAAGACGCCATTTAAAAGTTCTTTCCAAGAAGGTGTTTGATGGAATGTCCCTAATTATTTTTCAACATCTCTAAAACCCTAATTGAATAGAGAACTGGAGGAGGGTACTTCGCAAAAAAAAACTGAAAATAACTTAAATTAAAAATACATCCTTGAAAAATTACAAAACTACCCAATCTCAAGACATTTGAAAACACATCGATGGAACATGAACGGTCAGGATCAACTAGATACTGGATCGTGGCTTGTGCATAACAAGAGGGACCAAGGACTGAACCACATCGGCCATGAGAGGCCTGTAATCGGCTTCCGGCTGAACGCACATGGCGGCGATCGCCGCCACTTGAACAACATCTTTCAATTTGTATTTACCTTGCTCCATCGAAGGATCGATTATATGCACGATCTTCTCCCTCTCCGCGAGATGAGGCAGAGCCTTGATTGGAGGAGGAAGCAACAACAAAAGTATATGATCGGAATCAATGGATGAAGATGATCGGAAGTATATAAAATAAAGCTTACCCACGATACAAGAAGTCCTTCTCCAGCTGGTCTCTTCATGTCAACGGGAACTCTACCGGTGATGAGCTCCAGAAGCACAACTCCATAGCTGTAAACATCTGATTTGGTCGTCAGATGACCAGTCGAGGCATATTCCGGAGCAACATATCCTTGTGTTCCCAGTACTCGAGTAGATACATGACCTCCTATTTTATCGGATCCAAGTTTCGCCAACCCAAAATCGGAAACCTTGGCATGTAAATTCCGATCAAGGAGGATATTGCTACTTTTGAAATCCCGGTGGATCACCGGCGGAGTTACATGTTCATGGAGATACTCCAACCCTTTTGCAGCTTCTAATGCTATTCTCATTCTCATCTCCCACTCCAACTTGCTTGCCCCACCTGCAACCAACAAACAATCAGATTCAGAAATTCAGAAACCCACAGCGATTTTGAATCACCGATGACAGTCGACGGCGAAACACCGACGGACGACCTGCTGTTGGGTAAAGTAGATCCTGTAGACCGCCATTGGCCATGAATTCATACACCAATATTTTGTTATCACTATCCGAGCAATACCCAATAAGCTGTAATAGGTACGGCGATCTCAGCCGTGTAAGTAAATCCACCTGATCGATAATACTGATGGTGAATTTTTTTAACTTTTAAAGTTTTAAATTCATCAGTCAAACCCTAACCTCCATCTTGAATTCTTCCTCCCCTTGCTTGCCGGCATGATCCATCAGCTTAACGGCGATCTTCCGTCCATCGCCCAAAACTCCCTTGTAAACCGATCCGAAGCTCCCATGTCCGATCGCATTCCCTTTTCCGAACCCACCAGTGGCGATATGTAGCTGCTTGAACGGGAAAACCACCACACCTACCTTCTCACCCGTAGGAGCACCCATCGCCGTTGCCGTGTGTGGTCTCTTTGTCTCATTTTCCCTCTCGTCTGCCGCCGCCGCTACAACGTCTGCCGACTCCTCGTCCGCCGCTGTCTCATCAACGACAGAAAAATAGAAAGAAGGAAAACAAAATCGGATTGTGTGATTGTGATTGTAACATACCGTTGAGGGATTTAGTTTTGAGGTGTTGGGAGAGTTTGAACCGGATGTAGCAATAGTAGCAGCAAGCGACGAGAAGAGAACAGACAGCAAGGACGGCGAAGACTACGATGACGACTAACCCCACCGTCTCTTCTCTTCTTTCCTCGTTTCCACCATCCATGGAATGATGAAGATGGAAAATACTTACCAGCGTTTTCTTCTTTTCCAAAATGAAGAACAGAACTACATTGGAAGTGAACTGAACTACTTCAGTTACTAAATATTTACTATTTACTTCACGAACTGAACTATTTACTAAATATCTATTGATATTTAATTCAATGACTAAAATAATATATCAAATAAGACAATAATACATATACAACACAAAATAATGTACTGCAGAAGACTCACTTTTTATGTCATTCATGTTACATTTACAATCAAACCCAACAAATCGTTTACTCTTTTGCTTTTATTATTTTCAAATTAACTCATCCTTTGTTTAAATCGATGTTCAAAATTTACGTTTTCAATGTCCCTCAGTTTTATTATTCTCTAAGAATGGACATAGATCGGATTTGGCTCAGGTTTGCCTTGACACGAACATAAACTCGAGTTTTGAAATAAGATTCGGGTTCGGGTCAAAACTCGACAACATCTAAAATTAGAAAACCTGATGTGGATGTCGGATTCGGGTTTGATAATTTTTTTTAATTTTATATAAAAACCTCTGTTATTTAAATAATTTGATTAAATAATTTTTAAAATCTTAAATAAAATAAGACATTAAATAATTATTAGTCAAAGATTCAAATGTAAAGATGAATTGGACGATGAGATGAGATGAAAATGAAAGAGGATAAAGAAATGATAATAATATTAAGGTTTAGATTTTAGTAAGAAAAAAGAAAATTTATAAAATTTTATTTATATTCTCAGGTTTTTTATTAAAAAAAATCAGGTTTCGAGTGAGTCTGTCTAGTTCCCGAACCCGACCTGAAAATAGAGTGAAAAAAATTCGAATTCAGATCCTTCACATCGGGTTTCATGACCGAAAATATTCACCCAAACCTGAACCCAACATGTTCCGGTTCGAGTTTTACCCGACGCATCCCAATATTCTCATGTAATCTGACAGATGGTTGGATGAAAAAGTCATTAAAAATAGGGTAAGTGTCAAAAGTATCCACCTAAGATGGCTTGACGGTCAAAACTAACCACCAAGCCTAGGTCTTAGGTAGTTAGGGATTGTTAAGAAATAATTTTTCTTAATTTACCCCTCATTAATTAATACCCTTTGGCACGACCCAAACCCGGTAACCCTTCTACTGAATCGTGTACAACAGTGAATAAGCGTTCAGAGTCTTTCCAGAATTGCAGAGAGCTTCGAGAATACGATCAAAGGTTGTGAACCCGGTAACTCCTCCGTCTTGATCTTTCTCAGAACAATTTCTCAGGGGTCATTCCGGAAAGCTATGGGTCTCGTTTCAAAAAGTTGCAGGTGTTGAACCTGTTCGCGAATGCAATCACTGGTGTGATCCCGGCGTTTCTTGGGAATCTTACCGAGTTGGTGGAGTTTAATTTGGCTTATAACGCGTTCGACGTTGGAAAGTTACCGTCGGAGATTGGAAGATTGAGTAAGTTGGAGAATATATGGCTTCCGTTTTCGAATCTTGTTGGGGAGATCCCTGAGGCGATTGGGAATCTTGCGAAACTTACGAATCTTGATCTCTCCGATAATGAACTCACCGGAACTATTCCCGAGAGCATTGGAAGGTTAAAGAGTATCAAGCAGATTGAGCTTTATCGAAATAATTTATCTGGTAGTCTTCCGATGAATCTTGGTAATTTGTCGTCTCTACTCCGATTTGATGTTTTCGAGAATGCTCTTAGTGGAAGAATGCTTACGGACCCATAGCTTAGTGGAAGAATGCTTACGGACCCATAGCTTAGTGAAAGAATGCTCTTGGTGTCGTTAGGTTTGAATGATAACTTCTTCGAAGGAAAAATTCTGGGGTCGATATCATCAAATCCAAATCTGATCGAACTCAAGCTCTTCAACAATTCGTTCTTCGGTAAGCTTCCACAAGATTTAGGTCGGAATTCGGATCTCGAACTCTTCAACGTGTCAACTAACATATTCGTCGGAGAACTTCCGGTAGACATATGTCACAGAGGGGCATTGAGATCGTCGATCGCCTTCAATAACAAGTTCAACGGATCGTTGCCGGCCAAATATGGAGAATGCAACACGTTGTCTTACATTAGAGTTCAGAACAACTCTCTTTCCGGTGAGATTATAATTTCTTCGAAGACACTCTTTCCCCTTCGATCGGCACATCTACATAAGAACCCCAAAACAAAATCCTAAAACAAAAGAACCTAAATATAAAACAGTAAAAGAAAAACATAACATCAACCAATTATGGTCATTGAAACGGCAACACAAACTTTAGGTTCTTCCAGTCCGAAGTGGAGTTCGACGATGGAGGCGTTTTTCAGTTTTGAAGATGATGGAGGACGACAATGGGTTCTGATTTTAATTTCTGCCCATTATGGTACAATGGCATATCCGTAAAATGACTTTAAGCATAAGGGTAAAATGGTCAAAAAAATTAGTAAAGGGTTAGTTTTAACTCCAAACCAATCTGAGTAGTTTTAACTCCAAACCAATCTTAGGTGGGTAGTTTTAACATTTTCTCTTGAAAAGAATACAGAAGTGTTCATTAAAAAAGTTCACACTATAAAAAATTATCATGGTAGCTTTTACTAATTTAATAAAAATTAAACGATTTGAATTTCAAAGAGCAAAAGGCTAAAAGCGGAAAAAGCTCAGTCACGGATCTAGCCAAGTTCTAGGTCTAGGTCCAACCAATTACAAATCAGACTCAAACCATTTACACCCCACTAGCCCACTTCTATTCCTAGTTTCTTTTTTTGATAATGGAAAGTATTTTTTTACAAGATGTGTAAATATTTACCTCTGATAATATATATCATCAGATAAATCATAATGAAAATGTACACAGAAAAACTCAAAGTCTGAATTTTTTAAAACCTTAATAGTTGTTGTAACCTGTTGAAAAAATCTACATGTATACTTTTTAGTTAATCTTGGTCTTATTTACATGAAAGATAAATGAAAATCACATGACAGTTAAAAAAGTACACAAAAAGCACAATCTACCAAAAAGTAAAAAAAATAAAAACCACATGTTACAGCTCTATAAAAACCCACCCAACCATCCCACAAAGCACAAACACAACACCAATATGTCTTCTTCTTCTTCATCTTTTGTTGATAAGTTTAGATTCACCCTAGCTTTTTTACTCTCTCTTCAAACAAGCTTCAGCAACAATCCACAAGCTCTCGACGTCGAAGCCACTGAGTGCGAGGCGAGGCTATTGTTGTTGCTACCATGCATGACATTTGTCCAGGGACTTGTCAATGTACCTTCCCAACTGTGTTGCGACAATCTTGCTGACGTCTACGTCCACCATCCAACATGTCTTTGCTCGCTCCTTAACGAATCCACGACCACCATCAATCATACGCTCGCCATGCGACTACCTCCTCTCTGCAATGTTGCCGTCAAGGCTTCTCGATGCGCCACCTCTACCTCTGAAGAAGCTCCATCTCCAAAGGCGTCACAACTGGATAATAATGAGGGGAACTTAACTAATAGTTCTGCAAATCGACCTTGTAAGTCTTGATTAATTATCTGATGATATATTATGTAGATTCTGATGGGTTGCTGTTTTTTTTCGTCCTCAGTGAGTGAAACAACAGGGTTGCCAAATGGCGGGGGCGGCGAGTTCTTTTTGCCGATGAAATCAGGAGGGAATTGTCATAAAAAACTAGGATTGAGTGCAATAATTTTAGCATTTTATCATCATCATCATTGGGTTAATTATTAAAAGTTGATGTACTTAGTGTTTAATGATGGTTTAATGTGATGAATTTGAATCATGATTTTATTGATTTTGGAATAAAATAAATGAATTAGATTCTTAATTTAATGTCCAAGAAATATTATTATATTCTATTGGAATCACCGGATCAGATTCCTTTTTTTTTTAAATCACTACACAGACTGTTAAGATTGTTACTTATATGGGCCCCACACTCCCACTAACCCATGATATGGCCGTTTCATAAATCTCTTAGATCTTCCCTCTCGATCAGTTCATTCTGCAGTTCTGCTGCTGCTCCTTGCTCTGAATATCCTGCAATGGCCGCCGACGGTAGAAAACAAACTGTAATTCTTGGTTGGTAAGTAACTAGCTAGCTGACGCAGAAGTGAAGTGACTGTAGTTATTTAGTATCACAGATTCTGTTTTGTACCGTTCGATTCGATTTGGTTTTGTTGGTGTTGTTGTTGATGTTGTCTGATCGGAAAGAAACCAGGGGTTCCGGGGAAGATGGACAGCTTGGGATGGAAGATTGGGAGGGAAGAGATTCAGCTTGCGTCATCAAGTCAGAGAGTTTCAAAGATGTCAGTGCCGTCGTCGCCGGTAGTCGGAATTCCCTCGCCATATGTCACGATGGGACTGTAAGTAATGAAATCTGTTTTAGTATCCATCCTTTCTTTTGTCTTTACGATTTCTTCTTTAAAGGCTTAGGGTAGTTATTTCCCATTTCTCTTAAAGCAGCTGTTCACTTGGGGATGGAACCAGCGAGGTACGCTAGGGCACGCACCGGAGGCCAAGACGGAGAGTGTTCCCGGTCCCGTCGAGGAACTTTCTGATGTTATGATTACTCAGGTGAGTGTTCTATCAATTTCAGTTCTCTGACTGGTTAATTTTTTAGTCGACCTGATCTTAAACCTTAATATTGAATTCAACTTCGTGGTGTGATCTCAAATTATAGGCAGCGATAGGCGGGTGGCATTGCTTGGCTGTGGATGATCTTGGTCGTGTATACGCTTGGGGTGGGAATGAGTATGGACAATGTGGTAAAGAACCTGATCGAACTAAGGAGGGAAGATATTTGAGAAGAGATATTGTTATACCTCAGCGATGCGCTCCTCAGCTTTCTGTCCGGCAGGTAGATGCAGGAGGAACACATTCTTTGGTTCTTACGACTGATGGCCATGTATGGACTTGGGGCCAACCATGGCCTCCTGGTGATATGTAATTCACTTACTCACTCACTTGATCCAAAATTTTCATTATCAAACTCAGTTTTTTTACTGGAATGACCTCATCAGTAACCAGATTTGGACGCCGATAAAAGTTCAGGGTCTGGAGAAGGTGCACTCGATTGCCGTTGGCGCATTCCATAATTTGGCACTTCAAGAGAGTGGAATGTTGTGGGCATGGGGAAGCAATGAGTATGGACAACTTGGGATTGGTGATACTCAACCAAGATCACAACCTGTTTTAGTTCAAACTCTACCTGATCTTACATTGGTTAGGAATAAATCGGTATTGAATTATTCATAGGTTCGATCTCTTGAATGGCTGATCGAGCTTATAAGTTTATTTTTTGTTATTTTTGAATGGCAGGCAACCATTTCTGCAGGCGGGTGGCACTCAGCTGCACTTACGGATGATGGAGAGGTAAGCCATACATACCACTAGGGTTACAAAAACCAAGCTTATTCAAGCATTGCTGGATTCTTTTTAAGAAATACTCAGGAGTCAGATGACTCACTCATATCTAGCTTGGCTTAATCCGGCTTGATTATTCAAATTCTAACTTTAAACATCACAATACTATTTAAAAGTTAAAACAAGCATTGTCCAACAAGTTAACATTAACATGTGAAAACCCATGTTCACATACAATAAGGTGAGTGATTCAAGTGACACTACACTAATAATTGTGGTGGAAATTCTCCCAAAATATCTGCAACCCATGCCAGATTTTATGTAATGTAAAAACACTAGATATGTAAAAGGAAAAAGTGATAACCATAATCTCAAGTTATGTTTCTACCCAAAAGCAAAATTTACACATTCTGAATCTCTGATATACCTCAAACTTAAATATGATTCAAATTTACACGCGACTTGGTTTAAATCTGTAAATACCACATTACTCAGCACCCAAGACTGGTTTAAAATGACTAATTGATTGAATTGATCTGGACATACATTCTGGATTTTCTAGTATATCATCGTTGTAAGATTATGCTGTTTTATTAATCTATGTATATAGGTATATGCTTGGGGAAGAGGAGAGCATGGGAGGCTTGGATTGGGAGAAGATAAGAGCAGTAAAATGCTGCCTCAGAAGGTTCAACTTCTCGAAGGAGAACACATAATTCAGGTACTAAGTAGCTCAAATTTTAGTGTACTTTATACTTTTGAGTTTTGCCCTACCAATTACAAAACCATATTTCAATCTAACTCACCTAAATTTTGAGAATTTGGATTGTTTATGTAGGTTTCATGTGGCGGTTCTCATTCTGTTGCACTAACACGTGACGGCAGAATGTTTTCTGTAAGTGGTTTGTGTTCTGATTTCTCACATAGCAGAACGGATTTAAATCGACTTGTGTATTTGTTTTATTTTTTTACTTACAGTATGGTCGAGGAGATGACGGCAGACTTGGAAACAATGGAAAATTGACGAATGGTCATCCGATGGAAGTGTCCATTAACGTTGCCCCTCCCAAGATTGATGGCGCCACCGCTGTCATTGGGCAGTGGCGTGCACAATATATTGCCTGCGGCGGCCGCCACACAATTGCCATAGCAACATGGTCTGATTGTCGATAAGTTGTTCATAAATTATACTTGTGTAACAAACAAACAAACAAACAGTAAAAAAGAAGAAGAATAACCCTGTATAATCTGTGTGCATTATAGACAAAATGATGATGATAAACAGTCATAATTATAATATACCTTGCAAGTTGCAAAGCAAATTTTTGATTACTTGATCGAGCTGCATTGGATAAGTAGTTATATTTATTCTTTTTTCATTATCAGAGTTTTAAAGTCCATCTAATATATATTTTTTTAGACAGGTTACAGGAGAAACTTGTCGGTTCTCACTCATTCCATAGTCAATACTAACAATCTGGAAGGCTAAGATACCATTAGGCATTAACTAACTAACTGCATCTGCTGTGTTTTTGTGCAGATTATTCAGCCAACTCCACATCTTCTGGTCTTGGACGAGCCACAGGTTTGTATGTGTAAAAATAAGCGCACACACAGTAGTACGCAAGGTTAAACACCTGCAACACAGTGATGATCCAATATAAATACTCTAATTTCCCCTTGTTCAGATTATTTGGCAACCAGTTAGATTGGTCCGGTCCTGTGCTCAGGTGATGCACCGTTGAGACGACAAACGAACTGACGTAATTCCCCATCGAGATCGACATCCAGAACAATGCTGCTGCCGTGCTCCTCATGCTCTCCGGCGATTGGTCGTAAAAAAATTCTAAATGCCCGATCGACGTAAACGCCTCTGCGATTCCGTGCAACGAGTACTGGGGCACGAGCCAGAACACTGAAATTGGCACTGTCATTGCGCTTGGCGAAGTCGCTGAGTGTCTACGTTTCACCTCCATGACGCCGGAGACAAAGGTGGCGAGGATGGAGATGGTGAAGCCAATGCCCATTCGGTACAGGAAGGAGATGCCACGTGGTAGACCCGTGAAATGACGTGCTAGAGGAATAAGGCAACGGTCGTAGACTGCGATGGTTACCAACATGGCTAGTATGGTGAAGACCGACATGGACCCTGGTGGGATCTGGAAGGTAGAACGGTTTGTAATGTGTCGGTCCATGGTTCGAGCCTGTTGTAATGAGAATGTAAATTGTTGGGCCGATGCTGTTATCACTAATATTCCCGCCGCCCATATCGGACCCATTCTGATGACAGACTTTAGCTCTTCCACTCTGTGGACTGTGCTGAGTCTCCATAGATTGGGCTTAAGTCCTTTCCATTCAGATTCTTCCTCCGTCACCACCGCCGCCTTGTCCAAGAATCTATAAACCACATCGATTTTATCCGATCACGTTAAACAGGAGTTAGTCAGTTAGTTTAATGGTTTAATACTTACTTTAATTGATCGGTGTGAAGAAGCTTCCCGAACACGGAGATATCCTTATCAAGCTCGTCGTTTTCGTAAAGATCTCTCCCGCCGTCGATCACCGGAACATTTCGTTTCTTAATTGCGGCGACGATAACCTGTATCAGTCTAGTGAAAGGGCTCTCATTTGGGTCCATCATTCTGTACATCTTATGCCCAGCCACAAACGAAACGACGGAAATGGCCATAGCAGCTGTAGGTATACCAAGTCCGACCCCCCAACCGATGTTATCCTGTATATAAACGATCACTGTCACCGCCAGAAGTATCGACGCACCCATACAGAAGTAGTACCAGTTGAAGAAAGTCCAAGTCTTTGATTTTTTATCTCTCATACTCCCAGTCCTACCATCACCACCCTCCTCGAACTGCTCCGCGCCAAAGGCAACAACGCACGACCGGATGCCTCCGGCGCCGATGGCGGTGAGGAGAAGAGAAACGTAGAAGACTCCAAGTTGGTACGTAGTTGCTTCTCTGTACGGTTGTGGTCTTAACTGAGGAACTATAGCTGATACAGTGAGGATTAACATTCCGATGGTGTAGATGAATGATGCTCCGGCGATGGTCCAGAACCGTCCGATATACGCATCCGCGAGGAAAGCACCGAATAAAGGAGTCAGACTAGCAGCACCACTGAAGTTAGTTAGTGTTGTCGCTGCTTTCACGAGTGGCATGTGAAGCTCCATCGTCAGATACGTTATCATGTTCGCCGCAAATCCCACCACCGCTAATTTCTCCGATATCTCATTTGCTTTATCAAATTCAAAACAAATCAAATCAAATAAAAAAAAAAACACATCATCATCGTTTATATAATAATCATCGATCACACACACACACATACCGAAGATGAAAGGTGTTGTCTTCATTCCCCCTTTTAACATCTTCTCTTCCTTTCCGCCGGTGACTTGTACCTTAACGTCGGCCATCTTCACCTTAACCGAAGTTTTGGCAAGCTAGCTACTTCTATATATAGAGAGAGAGTTAAAATGACTAGTTAAATTCCAAGTGAGTAGAATTCGATTCACGATAATCCCACCCACCACTCGATAAATAATAAAAGTTTACACGAAATCATAAATTCGATCATGTAGTCTGTTGCTAAAGACAATGACTTTGAACTATAAGTCTAACCGACAAAGATTTGCTATTAGCATGCAAGTTTGAACTCAACCTCGAATCGATAAGGTCGATAAATTCAAGTCTGGTTTTATCGACCTTATCAAGTTTGAATTCGAGTTCAATCAATTACTTGTTACTATTAAAGTTTATGAAAGTTCATGAGAATCCCAATCTTGATTCTCATATCAAAGAAAGTATCGTAGGTTACCTGACTACACTAACTTTCTTACTCATCGTCCATGTTCAGTTATATATAACCAAAAATTATCATCTTCAATCAATCATTCATCATTCATTCATTCAACAAAAAATTTGTTCAACTTTCAGATCCCAATCTTCCTGCAGATCTGAAGCTGATTCGACTATGAGTAATTTTGATTTTGTTTTCAACTTTTTCAATAATTATCACAAACAAACAGTCAGGATTGATTGACCGAGTCATGGAAGACTGGTTGGCATGCTTCTGATGATGGCACATGAACAAGATGGTCTTAGAGCTTCAACCGCCATTCTAAATTCTATGAACTTTATCCAAACCGTGTACAATTTTTTTGGGGATAAGAATTGAGTTTGGTCTTTTAATTAACTCGTTTCTGTTTTTTTTCGAGATGTAATATTGACCAGAACCCCCGAGATGTGGTCCATATATTAAAGATTAAAAAAACAGATAATTATTGTAATTTATGATATTAATATTTTATGAATGATGGATTTATCAATATTTCACGATATATTTTACTTTGAATATCTCACGAGAATTAAGCGGTTGTCTGTCTGTCGATGGTAGAGAACTCATTTTCTCTCCCTCGTCCACGTATCGAAATGCCTTTATTTTAATTCATTGAATATTGTGCCGGTTGATTTTTTAAGGATAAATATTAATTTTTTTTTGAAACAATTAAATTTCATTAAAAAAATAAGACTAATGCTCAATTTACAAAAAATAGAAAAATATTAATTATTAGCGTCTCGATTTTTTGTAACTTTTTTCATAAAAAAAATTAATCCCTTCTTTTTGGACGCAAAACTAATTTATGTAGTGCAATCCATGATCATTTATACAGTAATCGTTTCAAATGGAAAATGAAACACATGTAAACCAGATCACCCAAAACACTGGCCACTAATGTTATCAGGTAAAAAATAACATGCATTGTTGTTTTCCATCACATCAAACTCAATCAAAAGGCTTCTTTAATTTCTTCTTATAAACATACATAGTTTTGAAATGGCCGCTCTTAAAACGTGCTAAAACTCTCTTGGAGAAGTACTTTTTCAGGTGCTTTATTTTAATATTTTCAATTAATATACTTTTTTTCCTGTCATACTTCTTTATTCTAACTTAAATTAAAAACTCTTACAGTCTCACCCTATTTTCATATTTTAGTTTGATTTAATTTTATAGTATGAATTAAATATTTAATGTTATATATATTACATTTGATTTTATAAGGTATTTTTAATTTTTTTTATAGAATTTATGTGTATTTATATAAGATTATATGTATTTTTATAAAATATTACTGCGTTTTAAAACACGCTTAAAGCTCTCAAAACGAAAAAAGTTTTTCTTCAAAAGTAGAAGATCAACAACCCACCGCCCCTTTGCCTATAAAAAAACCTATGAGGGGAGAAATATTTATGACTGAGAAATCGAATGTGAGAAGACTAATTGAGAACCTCTTCTTAATCAGTATGATTACTGTTGGTACCGTGGCCCGTCCAACGGACCATAGATCGAGCCGACCACAGGATCGACGAGCTTGAGCCAAGGAAGGCCTAAGAAGCCAAGAGGCACGGGGACAAACCTATAAGTACCTCCCTTGGTCCAACAAAGGAGTGGGCTGGAAAATAGAGAGAGAATACACTAAACTATTGTAAGAGAGATCGAGTTGTGTGTGTGTGTAAACGTTGGATTTGTAAGTTCATACACCATCAATTACCTTCAATTCATATATGATTAATGAACAATAATGAACATGCACCAATCTTAGAATATTATTTAATTGATCGAATATTGGGTTGTTGAATATATCATTTATATACATAGACAAACACACAGAGACAAACACCTTCTCCTACCCTATATATTGTAATAACTTTAGGGTTTTGTTTCTTCTTCTCTCCCACCCTCCTGTAATCTTACTTCCTTCATAAAAAAACATTAGGTTTTTCTTACTCGTGATCATTCATGTGCATAAAACCAAAGAAATGTGCATAAATGAATAATGAACAATTTTATCTTTTTTGAAACAAACAGTCAGTCAATCTTGGAAGTATTGACAAAATGAATAAGAACAAAATGACATGTACATATCATTTTACCTCAAATTCAAAATGAATTGTCATTTTAATAAGAAAAAGATCAATCTACTGTTTTCCCTCCCTCCATCTTAAACCTTGGAAAATAAATTAATTTACAAACATGCCATTTCGTTCTACTTGTGGTGTCCTATTGGCCTGAATCTTTTGTTCTTCAAGTTCGAGCTTTCTGACGATCCTTGCGACCTCCTTTCGATGTCTTACCTCCTTCTCTTTTCTCCGTAGAAATTAAGTGGAGACGATCCAACCAACGTCTAATCCTCCCCATCCACTTGAATAATATTGTCTCTCAAGAGTTTGATCAGTTCGATGATCGCAGGAGAAGACAAACCATTGTCGGAATTTCTGCTGGATTCATCCACAGACCTCTTCGACGTACAATAGTTCCTCCTCAATGTCCTGAGTACTTCCCCCCAAAAATTTCAGAGTGGATAATTATCGTCGTCGACGACTTATTGATTAGTCAATACTCCATTGTTCTCTGCAATAGGACCATCATTAAAAAAGGGTTTTCTAAGAGAATCTACCTGACCTAACCATTTTTTGTAGTTGATTCATCCCTGCTAGGAGGATCGCAAGTCGTTAGAAAACCATTTTTTCATAATGAAAAGGTATTTAAGACAATCCACATTATGATGTAAGAGCATATATAACAAAAAAAATTAAAACTTGGGTTGAATTTTTTTTAACTCAATTAAAATTAGATTTTGCTTTCCAAAATAAAACTGATATAGACTGAAATCTAATTGTCCCTGTATTAAATATTAGTGTCTAAGTATTTTTAAAAATTCAAAGTAAAACACTAAAATTTATTTATTTGTAAAATATCGATGAGCTAATTTGTATTTTACAAGGTAAAGTAAAATATCGACATCGTTAACATGATAATTATTAAAGTTTCTGAACAATTATGATTCGAATCTGGTTGTGTACGTATTTCTAATAATAAGAGTAATTTCAAAAGGATTTTTTATAAAAAAATCTGGGTTTTGGGTGAATCGAGTAAACAATAATTGGTTTCAGATGTTTTATATCGGATTTTATGATCGAAAATATCCATCCGTACCCGACTGTTCGGGTTTGACTCAACCCATGTCTACTCCTTTCGTGTATTTTTCCTCGACCAAATTATGATACCGTCTTATCATACCCATCAAAACCCAACCCATTTTTAGCCAGCCCATTAAATTAAAATAAAAAAGACTAAGAGTTCAAGCCCATTTACCATTGACAATTGACTTTTTCTTTAATCACTGTGTGGTATATGAAGATGAACAGTTATCATTTGAACACTCATAAGCCACAATGGCCAAACTAATTAGGCTTTAATGATATCATATCTCTACCGTCCATTTTCATCAAAAATGGTATTTATACCCTAGATTGTTTCGAACTTATAATTAAAAAAAAAATGAAATTAAAATATGATTTGATTTCTTAACTACCACCTTTAAAATCCACTGTACAAACATAATTAAACTGAAAATAGAGTTGTATCCAATTACACAGACCAAAAGGTGCACCCTGACCCACATTTAGGTCTGGTCTGGTATTGTGGTTCTATCTCCATAAATCACTTCTGTTCACCCTGGTCCTGTCTGCCATCACAAGAATTTTATAGTTTTTACCCTTAAATTTTGATGAATAATTTCGCAAAAAAGTTTGAATCATTTTTGCAAAATTTTATAAGGGATAGCTGTCTTTCTTTTTGACACAAGGGATAGTTTTATCGAATTGGCCCAGGATATATAGTTTGCTTCCCCATTCAATTTATCAGACACCATCTGTGCACTCAGATGATCCCCTGCAGATAGGAAATATGACGATTTTCTTGAAACTTCTCTTCTTTCACTGTGAATTCTTTTCTTCTTCTTCACAACCTTTCTTTCCTTGAAAAACTTGTAAAAGAAGTAATTAAACCTATGTTTAACTCTGTTAAATACAACTTGGACTAATCTGTAATTAAATAAAAGTAAAAGATTGATATGAAATAACATAAATACAAAGGTTGGACTCATAAGCAATTAGATATAAATAAGAGTTCACTCTGTAATTATGTAATTGGATCAATATATAATTAACTGTGAATGAGATATCAATATACAAATAACACAGTTAATATTTCTATTCAGATTGGATCCATGTGTAATTATTTGTGACTTTAAGGTGCAGGTTCGTCTGAATATAAGAATGCAGGGGCGAAGCTGCAAAGTTTTAAATAAGCACGTGAAAGATGGAATTAGTTGAGATTGCAGGGACAAGGCTGTAAAGATTCCAATGAGCACGTGAAAGATTAGTCTAAGTAAATTCAGTTAGTCAGGATTAGTTTTCAGTTAATCGTGATTAGTTGTAATAATAAAAATTAGACTTTTATACTTTTTAAATACACTGTAAAACGATTGATTTAGTTTAATACAATACGATAATCCTTGATTAAGGATAGTTAACTTTCTACAGTGATAACTGTCGACCGTTAACTTTCAAATCCCTAAACCACTCGATTGCTCGCCGTCCGGCAGTCGTTGATTAGTCGCCGGCGTCGAGCCTCCGCACGAAACTTGATCAAAACCTCACCGGAAGACGCGCCTTCACTTTTAACATGGTATCTGCTGGAAAATCCGGTCATGCTTCCGCATTCAAGAACGCAGAAGGCACCTCCGGTTATGCTTCTCCGGTCAGGGACTCTTCCTCTGAGTCCAGTTCGACTATGCCAACTCCCTCCATTATGCTATCTCCTAGCAACAAGTCACGTTTGTCTGTCAAACACAGACGCAAATCACCCCAACACAAAGAAGTCCGGCCACACCATTCCACCAAGACAAAGAAGTCCGGCCACACCTCTGAAATAAACAACAAAGAGTCTGTCTATTATCTTAATTCTGGAGATCACCCAGGGGCACTAATGGTGTCCGATAAACTGGTTGGTGAATCAAATTATCCAGTCTGGGCCAATGCCATGAGACTCTCCCTGTTGTCAAGAAGAAAAATTGCCTTCATCAATGGCAAAGTACAAAAGCCAGAGGACAATTCAGGAAAAGAATTTGAAGCTTGGGAAGTGGTGAATGGCCTAGTACTCTCCTGGATAATAAACTCTGTATCTCCTCAAATTGCATCAACCCTCATGCATACTGAAGATGCACATATAGCTTGGAAGGACCTTCAAGAAAGGTACAACCAAGGCAATGCACCTAAGGTAAATCAGCTAAGGTATGAATTGAATAATTTACACCAAAGCAGCAATTCAGTCACTACATATTTTGATAAATTCAAGGCACTATGGGATCAGAAGGTAGAACTAGAAAATATTGATTTGTGTAGCTTATGCAATCCCAAATATAATAGAAAATTAGAGAAAGATAAAATTCATCAGTTCTTGCTTGGACTGAATGATGATTTTAAAACCATAAGAGGGCAAATCCTCTCTTATGATGAACTACCCAATATGAGTAAAGTCTTCTACCTAGTCATGCAAGAGGAAACACAGAAAACAAATTTTAGGAGTGAGGAACACAATACTGAATCTTCTGCCTTGTTTGCTAAAAAGAGTAATGAAAAAGAAGATGAAAAGAAAATGTATAGCAAGAGTGGGAAGAAGCTAGACACTTCAAAATACTGTGATAACTGCAAGTATTTTGGGCATTTTAGAAAAGATTGCTACCACATCATAGGATATCCAAATGACAGCAATAAAAAGGGAAACAAGAACAAAAAGCTCAAGGTTGAAACTGCAAATCAGGCCTCAACCTCTACTATACCAGGACTGTCAAATGATGAAATGCTCATACTGAAAGAATTCCTAAATAAAAACAATGGTATGAATTTTTTCTTTAATGTTTCAAATTTTAAGAATATAAATTATGCTAATTATGTTATTAATTTTAAAAAAGAATGGATCATAGACACTGGAGCATCCCAACACATGACTGGGAATCTCCAGTTTTTTGATGAACCACCCACTCAAAAACAAGAGCATTTTGTTACCATTCCCAGTGGTGAAACTTGCAAAGTTACATCCACTGGAAAAATAACAATTTCCAAGGATGTAGTCCTGGAAGATGTTCTTTATATTCCAGAGTTTAGGGTAAATTTAATATCAGTGAATAAGCTAACACTAAATAGTAAAATTAAAGTCATTTTTGACAATAAAAACTGCCTTTTTCAGGAAATCAATTCAGGGAGAGTGATTGGGAAGGGTAATTCACAGCATGGGCTTTATATTTTCAGCCCAACTTCTCATGAATATGCAAATACCTCCCTGGATTCCAGAATATGGCACAATAGGCTTGGACATGTCTCCAATGAAAAGCTTGCTATGCTAGTTAGAAATGAAGATATAAATTGTATTCTAAATGTAAAACAAAATTCAGAATCTATTGTTTCAAATAAAAATTGTGATGTTTGCCCACTTTCTAAACAACCTAAACTAAAATACACTAAAAGTAATACAATTAGTGAAAATATTTTTGATTTGATACATATAGACATTTGGGGAAAATTCCCAATTGAAACTCATGATGGATATAAATATTTCTTCACTATAGTTGAAGACTTAAGTAGAACAACATGGATCTACTTAATAAAAGAAAAATCCATAATTCATGAATGCATAAAGAAATTTATTCTAAAAGTTAAAAACTTCTTTTCTAAAGATATTAAAGTCATAAGAAGTGACAATGGTGGTGAGTTTAAATCCAATAAATTCCAAGAAATACTTGGAAATTTTGGAATCACACACCAACTTTCCTGCCCTTACAACCCACAGCAAAATGCAAGGGTTGAAAGGAAGCACAAATGCCTATTAAACATAGCCAGGTCACTTCAAATACAAGCTAATATACCCCTGAAATATTGGGGAGAATGTGTATTAGCTGCCACTTACATAATCAATAGGATTCCATCCAAGGTTATGCAAAACAAAACCCCATTTGAGGTTTTACACAATAAAAAGCCCAAATATAACACTTTAAGAACTATTGGATGTTTGTGTTATGCAACAACATATCACAGAGAACATAAGTTCTCTCCAAGAGCTTTCAAAGGAGTGTTTATGGGTTATCCTCCTAATATAAAAGGATATTTAGTTCTATCTCTAGATGATCAAAAGTTTCATATAACTAGAAATGTTATATTTAAAGAGAATATTTTCCCTTTCAAAGAAACTAAAATTACAGAACATAAAAATCAAATGGTCAATATATTTCCAGAACAAAGCACATTTAATGAAGCACTGGATTCACATCAATCCAGAAAACAATCTATTCCAGAAAAATTAGAAAAAGAAACTAGTATAGTTATAAAAGACAGATCAGACATACCTGAAAATAACCAGGCTGATCAGTTTCAAACTATTCTAGAAAAACAGTCTATTCCAGATGAAACTGGTAATATCCAAGCTGATATAGACTGGAATTCAGAACAACAAATTCCTTTAGAAGACTCAGATTCACAGAGTCACACTAGAGAAGTCTCAGTTCAGAATTCTGAAAACAAAAATCAAACTGAAAACCCCAAAGATCATCATACAATTCAAGATCAAAATGGGATATTAAACTCAAAGAACATTGAAAACAATAAAACAAAAATTGTAGAAAACAAAGATGTAAAACAAACTAGAGTGGGCAGAGTAATAAACAAGCCCAAACATTTCAATGATTTTCAGATGGATGATGATCCACCAATGAAAACAAAATACCCTATGAGCAATTATGTCTCATATCACAGAATTAGCAACAAACATAAACAGTTCCTTAGAGAAATAATTAAAAATACTGAACCAACTACATTCAGTGAAGCATCAACCAATCCAAAATGGGTAGATGCTATGCAAAAGGAAATGCAAGCCCTTATTGACAATAACACTTGGAACCTAACTGAACTTCCTAAAGGAAGAAAAACAGTGGGATCCAAATGGATATATAAAATCAAATACAAACCAGATGGGGAAATAGAGAGATATAAAGCAAGACTTGTGGCCAAAGGCTTCTCTCAGAAGGAAGGAATAGATTTCTATGAAACTTTTGCACCTGTTGCAAAAATGACTACAGTGAGAGTGATAATTGCCTTTGCAGCCCAAAAGAGATGGAACATATCTCAAATTGATGTTAACAATGCATTTTTGCATGGTGACCTACATGAGAAAGTATACCTTAAACCTCCTCAAGGGTTATTAAAGGAAGGAGACAAAAGAGTTTGCAAACTCAATAAATCTCTATATGGCCTAAAACAGGCCTCTAGAAACTGGTTTGAGAAACTGAAAAATACATTACTAGATTTTAATTTTATACAAGCAAAATCTGATTATTCATTCTTCATAAGGGAGAAAAATAGAAATATCATTTACCTAATAGTATATGTGGATGATATCTTAATAACAGGAAATAATGAGCTAGAAATAACTACTCTAAAAACCCAATTAGAAAATAAGTTTAAATTAAAAGATCTTGGCAAACTAAACTATTTTCTAGGGATAGAAGTATCCTACTCTAGTGAAGGAATCCTTCTATCTCAAAGAAAATATGCTTTAGAGATAATTCAGGAAAGTGGCATTTCAGGTGCCAAAGAATCAAAAATACCAATGGAAAGGAACATAGATCTTAAAATTGAGTCTAAATCAATTGAAGATCCAACTTTCTATAGAAAATTAGTTGGGAAGCTCATATATCTCAATATCACCAGACCTGATATAAGCTATGCAGTTCATTGGGTCAGTCAGTTCATGAGTGACCCAAAGGAAATTCACCTAAAAGCTCTGTTCAAAATAATAAAATACCTAAAAGGAGCACCAGGCCAAGGTATATTATATAAAACAGGGGGTGATATGAAAATCCATGCCTATTGTGACTCTGATTGGGCTGGATGTCAGATAACCAGAAAATCTGTAACTGGTTTCTGCATTCTAATTGGAGAATCAGTAATATCCTGGAAATCTAAGAAACAAAATGTAGTTTCAAGATCTTCCTGTGAAGCTGAATACAGAGCATTAGCTCAAACAGCTTGTGAAGTAATTTGGATACACCAATTACTAAAAGAAATGATAATTCAAACACAATTCAAAACATCAATATCTTGTGATAACAAATCAGCTATCAACTTGGCAAATAATCCTATATTTCATGAAAGAACCAAGCATATAGAGATAGACTGTCATTTTATAAGGGAGTTAATCACCAAAGGGGTGTTCACATTAAAGCAAATTGGCACAAAATACCAATTAGCAGATATGTTCACTAAACCCATGGGTGAAAATGAGATTACTTCCACTTATGTCAAGCTTGGAATAATAAACGTTTACTCCAAAGCTTGAGGGGGGAGTAAAAGAAGTAATTAAACCTATGTTTAACTCTGTTAAATACAACTTGGACTAATCTGTAATTAAATAAAAGTAAAAGATTGATATGAAATAACATAAATACAAAGGTTGGACTCATAAGCAATTAGATATAAATAAGAGTTCACTCTGTAATTATGTAATTGGATCAATATATAATTAACTGTGAATGAGATATCAATATACAAATAACACAGTTAATATTTCTATTCAGATTGGATCCATGTGTAATTATTTGTGACTTTAAGGTGCAGGTTCGTCTGAATATAAGAATGCAGGGGCGAAGCTGCAAAGTTTTAAATAAGCACGTGAAAGATGGAATTAGTTGAGATTGCAGGGACAAGGCTGTAAAGATTCCAATGAGCACGTGAAAGATTAGTCTAAGTAAATTCAGTTAGTCAGGATTAGTTTTCAGTTAATCGTGATTAGTTGTAATAATAAAAATTAGACTTTTATACTTTTTAAATACACTGTAAAACGATTGATTTAGTTTAATACAATACGATAATCCTTGATTAAGGATAGTTAACTTTCTACAGTGATAACTGTCGACCGTTAACTTTCAAATCCCTAAACCACTCGATTGCTCGCCGTCCGGCAGTCGTTGATTAGTCGCCGGCGTCGAGCCTCCGCACGAAACTTGATCAAAACCTCACCGGAAGACGCGCCTTCACTTTTAACAACTACTACATTGCGAACATCTCTGGCTTCAGTGCCTTGGCATAGGCCCTTTGAAGGATCCAATCATAAGCTTATGTTCTTATTTGCTCCGGTGGTTCTTTCCTTACCATGAGGGTTGTATCTCCCAATGATTCCCAAACTCTATTAGAGCATTAAAAAAAAATCTTCTCCTCTCAAGAAAGACATAGCAAATGTAGAATTTTTGAACTTGCCAATCGAAATTTTCCTTTTGATACCCCATTTGTTTTTTGCAAGGCACGCAATTGTTTTCATTGAGTGGGTTTTGCCAAATGCTCTGATTGTACCTCTGAGACTTTGACAATATTTTGGGAGCTCTAGATCTACATGAGAGGGTTTGCTCTATTGAGTGGTGAAAAAATCTAGGTGGGCAGTTGCAGATGCCTCAAAGTTCCTAACACCTAACTGCCCCAGTTTCTTAGGAATGACCATCTTAGCCCATGGGGATGATTTTTTTCCATCTCAGATGAATCTAAACGCTAGTTGCCTAAATTTAGATATTACAGAGCCGGACAAGATGGTGCCATTTATCCAGTATGTGAATATACCAACAAAGATCCAATTAACTAATTAAATCCTACCCCCATGTGATAGACACCTGCCTTTAATTTCCATCTAGCTAATTGAGGTTTTTTCCATTGGTTGGATCAAACAAATACATTACCCAAGTGAGTTGGGAGGACCTTAGGGGGGAAGTCTATTACCTCTTGAATATGAGGGACAGGGTACACTACTTTGGAATAGTATGCACTACTCTTATCATTATTAAATATTAACATTTAGGCCAAAGAAGTTGGAGAAAACATATAGGATATCCGCAATGGATCTCAGAGATTTTGGGTTAGCTTTAAAAAGATGAAAATATCATCAGCATATATTATATGACAGGTAGATTTAGCCCCATTGACTTGATTCATTCTTCCACTCCCTTCAAGATTAAGTCTACTGAGGCAATCCATTGCCGAATTGAATAGAATGGGGGATATCGGGTCCCCTTGTCTCAGAAATCTATGACTTTTATTAGTGTAAATATAAAATTGTAATTAGTTAAATAGAATTAGTTAAATAGAATTAGTTAGTTAGTGGGTTGTTAAGATCTATTTTGGTTATAAAAAGAGAAGGAATCCAGTGGATCAAACCACGGTTCCATTACACAAAATTCAGTCTTCTAATTCTCTCATCGTCTTCTACAATTCATCACCTCTCAATTCCTATCATGGTATCATCGCCCGGTACCGATTCTTCCGCAAACTCTGATGGAGCCGTCACCCGTGTGGGAGATCAAGTTCTTCATGTGAAGAAACTCTCGTTTGTTACCCTCACCAAGGATAACTATGTTTCGTGGAAGGCTCAGGCCACTTGCGTGCTCATCGGCACGGATCTGTTGAGGTATGTGGAAGGTGAAATCAATGTAACGGAATCACCAATGTATATGCGACAGGATCAGCTTCTCTTAGGATGGCTATTTCAATCCCTGTCGCCGAACATTCTGTCTCAAGTGGCGAGCTTGACGTCGTCCGCTGAGGTCTGGAAAGCTTTAGCAAAGCTGTACTCGTCGGGTTCGGTCACCCGGATTTTATTCCTCCGGCGTCAATTTCTGACGATGAAGAAGGAGGCGATGACAATATCGGCTTACCTTGCGCACGCCAAGGGGCTAATCGATGAGATGGAGTTAATTGGGGAGAAGATCACGGAGGCGGACAAAGTAATCACGGTGCTCGGCGGTCTAGGTCCAGAGTACTCCGCGTTCTCAAACTCCGTCACCACGCGATTTGACCCATCTATGACGCTCGTCGACCTGCAATCGCTACTGATGGACCAAGAGCTGCGTCAATCGGAGGAGAATCGCCTGCCGTCGTCCGCCTTCTCCGTGAATCTAGCCGCGCCCAAATCAGATCGACTTGAGGACACCCGCGCCGGTCTGTCATCTGGAGACGATCGTGCCAAAATCAATTCGTCGTCGGCTGGAAATGGGAATGGAAATGGGAATGGGAATCGCACAAATGTCAAAAATATCCCTTGCCAAATTTGTAACAGGAAGGGGCATGGGGCATTAAATTGTTTTGACAGATTTAATGCTAAGAAATTTTCCCCTACTCACAACAGGAAATTGGTTGCAGTAGGGCTAGCATCTCCATCGGCAAATTTTGCTGCCAATCAGTCTGAGGGAGGAACGTCTATCTGGTATCCAGACTCGGGTGCTTCCACCCACATCACAGGTATAAGAAGTAATTTACAAAAAGCTTATTCATATGATGGTCCGACAATTATAACTACAGCTAGCGGTGATGGTATGAAAATCTCACACTCAGGGAAGTCTGAATTTCTAAGTGGTCAGAGATCATTCATGCTCAACGAATTATTATTTGTTCCTAATGCCTCCAAAAATTTATTGTCGGTATATCAATTTTGTGTCGATAATAATGTATATGTGGAATTTAATTCTCAGAGTGTCAAGGTAAAAGATGTGGACACTAAGGAGGTGCTTCTGGAAGGGGATCAAGAAAATGGCTTGTATCGGTTACCAGTGAATATAAGTCAAGATCCTACAGCACTATTGGGTGAAAGAACTACAAATAAAATGTGGCACTGCCGGTTGGGTCACTTGCATCAGAGGGCAGTGGATCAGTTAGTAAGAGAAAAATTAATTCAAATATCATGTAAGGATTTGAACTGTTGTAATTCATGTAAGGTAGGGAAATCGTCAGCCTTGCCTCATCATATTAAATCAACGGTCTATGATAAGCCTTTGTTATTAATTCTAGCTGATATATGGGTTCGGCCCCGTGTGTTTCATCTGAAGGATATCAGTACTACGTGAATTTCGTAGACACAAGTACCAGTTACAACTGGGTATTTTCACTTCAAAGAAAATCACAAGTTGGGGAAATATTCCTCAAATTTAAAAAGATTGTTGAAAACCAAGCGGGGTGTTCAATTAAAGAGTTTCAAACTGATAATGCATTAGAGTTTAAGAAAATGACCCCAATGCTTGAAGAGTTTGGAATTGTACATCGTTTTTCGTGCCCCTACAGTCATCAACAGATGGGGACAGTTGAGCGCCGTCACAGACACTTGATTGATACTGCAGTCACAATTCTCCAACATGCATCATTACCTGACAAATATTGGGATTTTGCAGTATTAACAGCTACTTATCTTTATAATCGTAATCCATCAGTTGTAAATGCAGGAAAATCCCCCTTGGAGAAATTGTTTGGAAGAAAGCCCGACTATGGTTTCTTGAAGGTGTTCGGGTGCAAATGTTACCCGTGTTTACGACCATATCGCTCTTCAAAACTGGATCGCAAATCTACACCGTGCATCTTCTTGGGGTATCCAGCAAAATATGAAGGGTATATCTGTCTAGATCCGGTTATTGGGAAGTTATATATATCAAGAGATGTCAGGTTTGAGGAAGACGATTTTTCTCTAAATAAATGCTTGGACAGGGATAATTGTGATATTTCTCCAGAGACTAACATTTCAAGCCCGGTCACTATTGGGAGTCCGGAATCAATTTCAAGCCCAGCCACTATTGAATCCGGCCCAACTGAAATTAATTCAGATATTTCCAAGTCTAACGAGGGCCCAGAAAGTTTCAGCCCAAGCCCAATTCATGTTGATAATAATAATAATAATAGTGTGGAAAAATTGCTTGACAGTCCAAGTCAAGAAATTGCTCAACCTACGGAGGAGGTCTTCTCAACGTCGAGTGGGAATTTCTCGCCGACCATAGGCTCACCGGCCAGATCGGGTTCGAGTGCCTCATCAGAAAGGCCTATTCCGGAAAATCGAATGGTGACCCGAGCTCAACGTGGGATTGTCAAGCCCAATCCAAAATATGCACTCTCAATATCACCTTGCGACATTGCAATTCCGAAGTCGCCAAAACAAGCTCTGTTAATTCCAGAGTGGAAGGCCGCCATGGAACAAGAATTTGAGGCACTTCAGAGGAATAACACCTGGAAATTAATTCCGAGGAGTCCAGGTGACAATGTGATTAATTCGTTATGGATTTTTAAAGTAAAACAAAGAGAGGATGGATCAGTGGAAAGATTGAAAGCAAGGTTAGTGGCCAATGGACTCCGGCAGATAGAGGGATCGGAGTACAATGAGACTTTCAGTCCGGTAGTTAATCCGGTCTCTATTCGATTGGTCCTTACCATCGCAGTCTTGAATTCGTGGAAACTCTCTCAACTTGATATCTCCAATGCATTTTTGCATGGGGATATCGAAGAAAGAATCATTATACAGCAGCCTATGGGATTTATTGATCAGAATTTTCCAGATCACGTTTGCCTACTGAATAAGGCTTTGTATGGTTTAAAGCAAGCGCCAAGGATGTGGTTTAAACGGCTTCGACAATTTCTGATCACGTTGGGGTTTATTCAAAGTTACTCGGATCCATCATTATTTTTACTATACAAGACTAATCCTATTGAGTGCAGGATATATCTGTTTGTATATGTCGATGATATCGTTATCACCGGCTCTGACGAATCCACCGTGGAAAAAGTAATGGATCAACTAGGTAAAGAATTTGCAGTACGAAAGCTCGGGTGCATCTCGTACTTCTTGGGAATTCAAGTTAGAAAGGCGAAGGATGGATTACATCTGTGCCAAACTCAATACCTGGTGAATTTACTCAAGGGAATTAATCTCGACAATATGAAGCCGTCAACTACACCTATGTTGACCAATCAAGATCTCTACTCCGATGAAACACAGATAGAACAAGTTACAGAGTATCGACGTATCGTTGGCTCACTTCAATATCTCACGTTGACAAGACCGGACATCCAATTTGCAGTTAATAAGTTGTCGCAATTCATGTCCTCCCCAAAGCCTCTCCACTGGACGGCTATAAAAAAAGTGCTTAGATACCTTTCGGGTACTCAATCTTGGGGCATTACACTCGGGAAAGTTAACGATTTCACAATTACAGGATATTGCGATGCCGATTGGGCCGGAGATAAAATTGATCGAAAAAGTCAAACGGGATATTTAATATACATCGATAATACATTGGTTGCGTGGAGTTCTCGTAAGCAAAGTACGGTCTCACGTTCGAGCACCGAATTGGAATATAGAGCCATCGCCACAACTATTCAAGAGTTAGAGTGGGTCAAGAATCTACTAGTGGAATTGGGAGTCGGTGTGAAAATCCCAATTGCACTAAAGTCAGACAACCGAGGTGCAGTTTTTCTAGCTACAAATTCAGCATGTCACTCCAAACTAAAGCATGTCGCGATTGATCTTAAGTATGTTAGGGAAAGAATTGATGCAGGCTCGGTACACATATCTCATATTCCGGGAACGTTACAAAAAGCGGATTTGCTTACTAAAGCATTATCACCTAAAGGATTTACGCAACAACGAATCAATCTTGTGAGACCATTCTCACAGGATTGAGGGGGTGTATTAGTGTAAATATAAAATTGTAATTAGTTAAATAGAATTAGTTAGTTAGTGGGTTGTTAAGATCTATTTTGGTTATAAAAAGAGAAGGAATCCAGTGGATCAAACCACGGTTCCATTACACAAAATTCAGTCTTCTAATTCTCTCATCGTCTTCTACAATTCATCACCTCTCAATTCCTATCAATAATAAATGGCTCACCAAAAAGGTAGTGACGAAACTTACGTGCCGCCTCAACTACGGCTACCATCTCCTTCACGTATGCTGAAGCATGACGAATGCTTGGTGTAAACTGTTTGCTAAAAAATGCAATCACACCTCCTTTTTGTGAAAGAACTGCTCCCATTGCGTATCCCGATGCATCCGATTCAACACAGAAGGTCTCACTAAAATCTGGAAGCCTCAAAATCGGAGTAGATGATAGAGTTACCTTTAATTTTTCGAAAGCCTCCCTTGCTAGATCTGTCCACTTAAAGTTATCCTTGCATAGTATGTTAGATAGTGAAGAAGCCATCGTTGCATAATTCTTGACGAACCGTCGATAGTATCCCGACAATCCTAAGAAATTAACCCTCGAAGTTGTTTGATGTTGGAAGGTAGTGGCCACTCCGTAATTGCTGATATTTTATCTTGATCAACTTCCACTCCAGCCTCTGAGATCTTGTGTCCGAGATACGATATCGACGACATTGCGAACTCGCACTTGGACTCGTTTGCCACTAGTGAATGTTGTGCCAACGTCGCAAGAGTGAGCCGGATATAACTGAGATGTGTCGACCAATCCTTGTTGTATATAAGGATATCGTCGAAAAAAACTAGAATGTGTTTGCAGAGTTGATTCTTGAACACTGCATTCATGGTGGATTGAAAAGTAGAGGGTGCGTTGCAAAGACCAAAAGGCATTACTATTAGAGATACACCCCTACACTAAATTAAATCACACATATAACATTACAATAAAATTATAATTAACCCTTTTATTTCATCATAACTTTCACATTCCTTTATTCATATTCCCATATCAAATATTTCATCATATATTAATTCCATATTTCATATTCCCATATACATTAATTACCATAATTAAATACACCCAACCAACATAGCCGTTGGGTGTTCTCCTATATAAACACACTTAGTTTAGTTTAATCTTTACACAATCATACACTCTGTAATACAATTACAGTCACTGTTTGATTAATCTCGATCTACAACTTCATAGTCTCCAAATTAATGCTTCCGCAACACATCAGCTTGAATCACAGATTCATCACTCAATTCGTCTTCAATTTACTTTAACAAGCTGTGGATCATCGCTTCATCAATCTTTGAACAATCGATCATCTTACAGTATCATTTTATATTCATTACCATTATCAATATCATTACACATACATTGATCATATCTATCTCATTCATAAATATCTTTCAATATCATATATATTTATATTTGCATATCAAATATAACTTCTATCAATTACCTTGAACTCGTAATGACCATCGTGAGTACGGAAGGCAGATTTGCTGATTGACTCGGGGGTGAGACGGATTTGGTGGAAGCCGGATTTTAAGTCGATCTTTGAAAAATACTTCGCTCCATGCAGTTCATCAAAAATTTCATCCACAGTCGGTATAGGATACGCATCCTTCACTGTTATTTCATTTAGTTGTTGATAATCAACACAAAAACGCCATGATCCATCCTTCTTCCTGATGAGGATGACCGAAGATGAATAAGGAGAGCGGGTGGGTTGAATTATCCCCTCCTCTAGCATATTATTGACCAACTTTGTCATCTCCGCCTTCTGATGGTGTGGGTATCGGTAAGGACGAACCTTTACTAGACCTGCTCCTGGATGTATGACTATCTCGTGATCCGTGGATCTTGGTGGTGGCATGCCGTTCGGTGGTGAGAAGCAGTCTGAAAAGTGGTCCAAAATAATCTGAACGGCTGGATGGCACACTTTCTTTTTCTTTTGTGGAAGAGCATTTTCAAACTGGCTGACTATAACAAAAAATAGATGGCACCCATCATTATTTGGTACAGCCTCTTCGAATAACGGTACCGGAGCTGGAATGGAGGTATTCGTTGCCGAGATTCTATGCAGGTGGTTATTGATAATAAAGATGACAGACCGTTGAGAGTAATCAAAGGTCACCTGACCGAGAGTTTTTAGCCAGTCTACACCCAGTATAACATCCGCTCCATGAAATGGAGCTACATGCATGCAAATCCACCGTGAACGTCGTTGGTCCCAACAGTAGTTTGATGTCTCTGCAAACACCTTGGCTAGACATCGTATTGCCATTACCTACCATAACATTGTAGCGTTGTGACGTATCGATAGGTAGTTCAAGTTGCCTCGCCCACCTTTCGTGAACGAAGTTCAAGCTCGCGCTGGAATCTATCAATATACGTAGCTGATAGTTTTTAATAAATCCTTGTACCTGAATCGTTGACAAATCTCTGGCCATCGCATAAAACAATGTCACCGGAACTTCTTCCTCGTACTCTTCTGCCTTCTTTAGTTGGTGGTGATCGTCACAAATGATTTCGTCTCCATCTTCCACTTCTAGCGGTGTAGATTCCAGAAGCAACACCCTAGCTGGTTTCTTGCATGAGTCTCCGTAGTGGTAACGCTCGTCACAGTTGTAGCATAGTCCCGCTTCTCGACGAACCCTTTGTTCTTCAATGGTGAGTCTCTTTACTCCCGATGGAGGAACGCGTTTCTGCATGACTATATTCTCATCTGATCGGAAGTTCCGTTGGTTGTTTTTCCGGCTATCAGCTAGCTTGGTTTCTTGGATTTCCGCCATCTCCTTCGCGTCCAACAAACTCGTTGATTTGAATGGAATCACCTCGTTCCTTATATCTTCTCTCAGACCTACCAGAAATGTTTCCACCTTAAACTGAATGCTGAAGCCATGCACTCGATTGGATAGTTCCTCGAACTTCTCTATATATTTCTTAACTAACGATGTGTGTTGCACCCTTGCAAACTTGCTTAGGTGACCGGCGCGTTTTTCTTAAGAGTCGAACCTGCTTAGGCGACCGACGCGTTTTCCTTCAGAGTCGAACCTGCCTAAGATCAAGGTACATAGATCCCCCCATGCATGGATAAGCCTCTCTGCACGTTGGTATCGAAGCCACTTCCCGGCCTCACCTTCAATATTAAACCCTGCTGAGTATACCTTTAGATGTTCAGGGGTGTTGTGAAAAAAAAAGAAATCTTCGCACTTTTGAATCCATTCATAAGGATTCTCTCCGTTGAACTTTGGAAAATCGAATTTCCATTTGATCGGCATCATCTGAGCAACCTGATTTTCGTTATGGAAGTGGTTGGCCAGCAAATGGTGTGGTTCCAGTAGTGGTGCAGGTGGAATACATTGCAGTTGAACCTGAGACGATACTGTAACTGCCGGGGTGTTAACCGTCACATTTTCAGTTGTTGGATTAGCACCCATCTGGTGCTGTGTGAACTGCGGTGTGGTCAGGTGGAAAGGAACCGGTGTGAACGGTGGACGTGACGGCGGAAATACGTGATGAGGTGCCATCGGCGGAGACGTATGCATATTCGGACGAACGGTCTGGTAAGCAGGAGGTGACGCAAAGTCTGGTGGACGCGTTTGGGAATCTAGATGAGCCAGTACTGCCATCATGCCTTCCTCTAGTCGTGCTATAGCTCCAGCCGCGCGAAGACGTTTGTAACTCGATCTGCGTAGTTGCGATTGCATCAATCCTTCTAGCCAATGTCTGATTGTTGGACTCCTCAGTGGGTTGACGTTCTTCAGTCATGAGTTTGTCGATTGAAAGCACCAGTTGTTATGCTCTCCGATCAACTCTTGCCGGAGAAATACTTCTTAAGGTTTTAACTATCAAGATGTAAGTTACGAATAATATATATATATATTTTTCATAATCACCAAAATACCGGAGTTCTTATAGACTCGACAAATAAGTCACGTATATGTGACGTCGTGTGATTGTGATGTTATGTGACATAACCATAATAATGTTGCACCCATGTATGTCATGTATATTGGGTTATTTGAGATATTAAAATATTACAACTTAAAGGAATAATATAAAAAGCGTAGGGGAAATATTACAATAGTCTTTCTTTTTGGATTAATCGACGAGAGTGTCGACTACGTAATCATCTAATGCCGGAGGAGCTCGACGAGGTCGTTTACTAGGGAGCTCTTCTATATCAAACTCTTTATCTGATCTGAACCATTGTTGCCGGTGATGGGGGTGAAACCCGACCAGTACTCCAAGACGCGCAAGCAAGCGCCAAGCGGGGAACTCCGCGGGAAACCGGACCGGAACTCAAGTGTGCAGAGCTCTGCTTCGCTAGGAATCCTTCTTCTCCAAATGACTTGCCTTTAATGAGTGGGGGGTGCCCTCTATTTATAGGGGTTCTTATGGGGGTAATATGGTCATTTGGGCAGTAACCGCCTAACTGCCCAACTGATCAAATTGGGTCCCAGGATCGACTTCCAGAGATCGACTTTCTGGGGGTCGACTTTCCTGGTGATCGACTTTATCCAAAAGTCGATCCCAGGGAAGTCGATCCTCAGGAAAGTCGATCTTCCTAGGATTCGACCTGGGACCTCCCCAACCCTAGAATAGATACCTCAACTCATCTTAGGCTATTCGGACTTCTAGTTGCTGGTAGGTTGTGACCGTGTTCGGGATACTGTATCACCAGTACTCCCCCCTCCTCTGCGTATTAGATACTCTGGGATACGTCTTTTAGTACTATGGTCTGTGTGTCGGACGTTGTACTATCAGTATTCCCCCCTCTTTGCGTGCTGGGATGTGGATTTTTGGTGATGTCCCTGGATGTAAGATCCTCTCTCACCAGCATTCCCCCCCTCTCTACGCCTGCGAGGTTGTATCTATGCTTCCACGGAGGTTGTCACGCGCTTTTGCCAACTATTGTCCGGTTTGTCCTAGCCGAAGCATACTCCTTGCGCACCTGTCTGGTCCGATTTTCCCGCGGAACCCTGCTTGCCCACCTTGACGCCTTGCCTGAGCTATCTTTGAGCACTGTTTGGGTTCTCTTCCCTGTGGCGGCATTTTTGAGTACCCTCCCCCCTCC
>LFYR01000129.1:241241-264104 GCA_001185155.1 Zostera marina | reverse complement strand
GGATACTGTATCACCAGTACTCCCCCCTCCTCTGCGTATTAGATACTCTGGGATACGTCTTTTAGTACTATGGTCTGTGTGTCGGACGTTGTACTATCAACCGGTATGCATTATTTGAAACTCAAACTCTTTTCAATTTACTACCTCTTAAATCCAATGTTTTTTTTTAACTTTTATATGTTTTGAGTCGTTACCTGGGACGCAATTGCATGGTATCTTGGGATGCGAGGAAGTGACGTCATTCCAGAAAGATCTGGAAGCAGTTAAATAGATTTGGGGAATTCACAATTGCATTTAAAGTCTTAAATAAATTAATATTTGCACCTTACGATGATGTTCAAAACAAGAAAGAAAAAGACATTCTTTAGTCCAAATCTTAGGTACTTTAGTTAGATAAGATAGATGGTTAATTATTATAAAAGCATAGAAGAAGGTAAAATGTGTTAATAGAATGATCCAAAAATCATATCCAAAGAGAGTCCTACCTTCTAAAAGATGGTTTTTCTTTTATAGTACAAACGACATGAAAAATTACTTACAAGTAGTGAACCGAAAGACGATGACAGAGTTTTTCCTTGAAAGAGAAAAAGATACCTGAAGCACACCAGGGTTTTTACACTCCTCATTGTTTAAGGTCCACTACGTAAAACAATAAGACATAGATCGTTTTAAGAAATATCGAGTCAGGCTTCAAACGTTGTTGAAAATCTAAACGAGTAAGATTACATGGCTGGATCAATGCGGAGGGTGTGAGGTGGATTGCATGTGATCATACTTCTTTTTTTGTGTTAAAATTTATATATTACCAGATAATTTTAATTCAAAAAAAAATTATTATAAAAAGTTAGTAATAACAAGAAAAAGTAGGTACTAATTCAATAAATTCCCTTTCTCTTCAAATACATCAAAGCAATATGTAGAGGGGCTTATTCCATTATACAATAAACTAATAAGGTAAAACAAATAAATTTTACTAGTAATGACCAACTCCGTACCCTGAACCATAGCCATTTGAACCGCCGCCACCACCTACTTCGTAACCATTACCGGAGTTATATCCACCACCATGTCCACAACCATAGCCATTTGAACCGGCACCACCACCTACTTCGTAACCATTACCGGAGTTATATCCACCACCATGTCCACAACCATAGCCATTTGAACCGGCACCACCACCTACTCCGTAACCATTACCGGAACCATATCCATCACAATGTCCAGAACCATACCCTCCTCCAACTCCGCTATCTCCACCTTCACCACCGCCGCCTAGTCCATAACCATTACCAGAGCCATATCCACCATCATGTCCAGAACCATAGCCTCCTCCTCCACCTCCACCGCCACCGCCACTGCCTAGTCCATAGCCATTACTATTACCATTGCCAATATTGCCATTACCAAAACCATATCCACTACCATGGCCGGAGACATAACCTCTGTCAAATTCACCGCCTAGTTCATAACCATTATCTAAACCATATCCGGAGCCGGAACCGGAGCCATACCCTCCTCTGATTCCACCACCTCCACCCGTACTACCTACTCCTCTTCTACCTCCAAGACCATAACCGTTGCCATACCCGGCACCGTACCCAAACCCATACCCGCCGTCATTTCTACCGCCGTATCGATAGCCTGAATAATACCCACGAGAATCCTCATAATGGTGACCGTGTCCTCCCCATCTTCCCCAATGAATGTCGAGTTAGATAGAATAATTCGAATGTGATACCATGAACGAAATTAATCTATATTTATAAAAGGTTTGGAAAAAAACATGCATTGATGAAAACACATGAGACGCTACGTAAGTGCTGAATAAAAGTTCATATTTTATGTTATAATTAATACCAACAACTCCAACAAGTCATTGCAAGTTCTGCTGTTGTTTGTGCACAGCTATAGCTAGATAAATTAGATAGCCATCTGCCTCTAACTCATATATGTAATATGTTCTATATATAACAAAATGCTTCTCCTGTTTGACCTAATTAATTGCTCAAATATTAAACTTTTATCATAAGTCATCAAATTTGCAAGTCTTACTTACTTACTTACTTACCCTAATTATGAATTTAAATCAATGCATAAATTTTAATTACATTACAAGAAAACAGACTTTTAACGACGACCAAATGATAATTTATGACAATTAACCGTCGTTAATGATGAAAAACCATCCATAAATGACAATTAGCGAAAGGCAATGGCCGTCTCTAATTCGTCGGAAAATGTCGTCTCGTTGAAATTTATCTTAAACTTAAACCCTAAAACTATTGTTACACAATTTTAAATTATTATTTACATTTATATTTTTGATGATTGAGGGTGTTCTTGGATCACACCCTAGTGATCAAGTTTTTAATAAAAGTTCTAGTTCAATGAATACTGAGCAAATGAGTATAAGAAATTGTTAAGGAATATTTATAAACACTAAAAAAATATGTCGGATCTAGGATTTGAAACGACCTGAGACTAGAATATTTTAAAAATGAGGGTTTCTTAATATTTTATATAAATTTTTTATTGATAAGTTCTCAATGTATTTTAATAATTCCACATGATTTTAGTTTCTTAAGGTTAAAATATTCATAAAATTCCCGGTAATATTTTAAGGTGTATATAAGTAGGATCGATGTTAAACAAGAAATAAGTCGAAAAGAGTAATAAAAATGTTAAACCCGGGCCGTCAAGAGATCGATGAAATCTCACTGGTCGGATCCCACATCCTCCACATCAGAGGGAAAACATCTAGCTCTAAGTGGTAGGTGTTGGTCGGACGGGAGGGTTGTCAGGGAATCGAAAGGGAAATACCTGTCGCTGTCGACGAAAATTTATAATGAACGATTGTAGTCGAATTTAAAAGTAGAGTTATTCTTAATAAATTCCCATTTCACATTCCATTCCTTGTTTTGCAAAAAAACAAGATGTAAGGGCTTATTACAATTACAATAGACTAAAAAGGAAAAACAAATCAATTTTACTAGTAATGACCACCTCCGTATCCTGATCCTGATCCGGAACCATGACCCGAACCATAGCCATTTGCACCACCACCACCTCCTCCTCCTCCGCCACCACCACCACCGCCGCCTAGTCCGTAACCATGACCTGAGCCATATCCACTACCATGTCCAGAACCATACCCTCCACCAAGTCCATTACCTCCACCACCTCCTCCTCCACCGCCACCGCCACCACCACCGCCGCCTAGTCCGTAACCACGACCTGAGCCATATCCACTACCATGTCCAGAACCATACCCTCCACCAAGTCCATTACCTCCACCACCTCCTCCTCCACCGCCACCACCACCGCCGCCTAGTCCATAACCATGACCCGAGCCATATCCACTGCCATGCCCAGAACCATACCCTCCACCAAGTCCATCACCTCCACCACCTCCTCCTCCACTGCCACCACCGCCGCCGCCGCTTAGTCCATAACCATTACCGGAGCCATATCCACTGCCATGACCAGAACCATACCCTCCACCCATTCCACCGCCTCCACCACTACCTCCTCCTCTTCCACCCCCTAGACCATACCCGGCACCGTACCCAGACCCAGACCCAGACCCACCACCATTTCTAAAGTAGCCATGTCTAAAGTAACCATTTCTATCACCGTATCGATAGCCTGAAAAATACCCACGGGGATCCTCATAATGGTAAACGTGTCCATGCCCATGCCCATGTCCATGTCCTTTTCCGTGACCATGTCCATGTCCTTTTCCATGACCATGTCCTCCTCCACCGCCTCCACCACTACCTCCACCACCACCTCCACCGCTTCCTGAACCATGACCGTGTCCACTTCCTGAACCTGATCCAGAACCGTGACCATGACCGTGACCGCCACCGCCACCGCCGCCTCCACCGCCACCTCCTCCTCCCTTGCCATGTCCACTACCATGTCCGCTTCCAGAACCATAACCGGATCCTCCACCATGTCCATTACCTCCACCTCCACCACCACCACCTCCTCCTCCACCACCTCCCCCGCCTTTACCACTTCCATGACCGCTTCCAGACCCACTTCCCGAACCATGCCCTTTACCTCCTCCTCCACCACCACCACCTCCACCACCACCTCCCCCGCCACTTAAGAGTGTCCTGGCAGCCGAAGTCATACTGATACAGAGCATAACAAGAAGCAACGTCGCTGCGAGCTTAGAGCCGGCCATCTTCCCAGATGAATAGAATAATCTGGATGTGATACCATGAATGAAATTGATCTGTATTTATAGAAGGTTTGGAGAAAACATGCATCGATCAAATCACATGACAAGCTAAGTTTGTGCTGAATACAAGTTCATATTTTATGTTATAATTGATACCAAGTCTTCACTAGCAGTGCAGTTCTACCTCATGATCTATAACCACATGCTTCTCCAGTTTGACCTAATTTAATGCTCAAATATTAAACTCGTTTTCTAAGTCTTACTTGCCTAATTATGAATCTAACTTAATCAATACATTTATTTATCTTAAACCCTAAAATAACTGTTACATAATAAAAATAACTGTTAAACCCTAACCTTTTGGAATCTTCCATTCAAAAATTAAAAACAAATGAAAATTTGATTCCAATCTAACGAAATCTAAGCCCTTTCGTAATATGGATTGAGCAGTTTAGCTTGCATATACTTGTTCTTCCTCCATGGTCCAATATACATTTTGTTTTCTTTAAAACATTTCTTGGTCCCTTTACAAATGACTTTAATAACTTTTTCAAGTTTCGTCGGATTGCCGACGAACATATAAGGCAAAATGTCGATGAGCTTTTTGTATCCTTCGTTTGCCCTTGCTATCTCAAACTCATCCCTTAAGCTCAATTCGATAATGACTCTCATTGGGGGTTTGTTGTTTGGATTTTTTGACTGATATGATACGACATCTAGATACCAGTGTTCTCCTGTAATTCAGATAGAAATTTAAATATTTTTCCAACGAAAACAAGCACTATCAGATTACTGACTTTTAACGACGGTCAGAAATCGTCTTTAATCATCAAGTCTGTTTTCTTATAGTGAAGTTAGGGTATTTTATTTGCGAGAAATTAAACAAACCAACCTGATCTTCTCCGATTAGAAATGCAAAGACCGCAGTTAAGTCCGGCCTGGCGAAGCACACCAACGAGAACTCTGAGTAAACATTTTCGACATTCTTTTCGTTCGGAAATCATAGACGTTCTGGGTGATGGACATGAACAAGAGTATCCTCTAGTTTTCGAAAAGAAATTAGAAATTTCCGTCTTGGTTACGTTCAATACCAACGCTTCAAAATTATTCGTCGGCGCAAGTGTCATCTTCAAAAAAAAATTTGGCAAATAAGAGGAATTGACAATTAGATGTTTATTAAAATTATTAATGACAACTCGATTTGAATTACAAGTTGGTTACCGTCACTATATCAAGGTGGCTGGTGGTTTAGGGTTCGAGTCTGATCAGTATTTTAATTACAATTTATTTATTTATCACATAATTTTTCAAAATAAAAAATAAAATTATTAACCAAATGCAAGAATATATATATTAATTTTTCCAAATTTCGAAAAATGAATTAATTAAAATCAGAAAAATATATAGAGATCGAGAGAGATCAAAATTCGAATAAAAACAGATAATAACATAGGAAATTTTAATTAAATATATATATATATTCCCCTCAAAAATATAAATTCAAAGGATGTAAAAATATAAAACCGGAATTTTATTTTAAAATGCAATTTAATTACGACAAATTGTAAATTCTAATTTTCTAATGTTTTTAATTTAAATTATGATTGTCATTAATTGATCAAATTAAATGGGTAAAACATGTGAAATAGAATTTTGATATAAAAAATCAAATCAAATAGAATCGTATTTAAATGTAAATTTATATATATTTCTTTTTCGATCTCTAGAAAATTGTAAAAATATATATCGATATCACTCTTAAACTAAAAATCATGTCATTAATGAGATAAGTGAACTTACTTGTAGTTTTAAACATTGCTCCTTCCAGAAGTCCGTGGTTTCATCATCTGTGTCAGAGCTTTCATCATCTGTATCAGAACCATCATCAAAACTGTCTTTTTTACTTTCTTGATCGACGACTAATCCAAAATCGATCATTTTAGAGAGACTTTTGGATGATTCAGAATTATTTTTAATGATCTTGTATATATCTCTAGCTAGCTAGCTAGCTTGTTGACAAAGAATTGAGAGAAAAGTTGAATGAAATTAAATCAATGAAATCAGAATTGAGAACTTTATAATATAATTCAATTAGGAATTGAGATCTATATATATAATATAGCTTGGATTCTTATTGACCACTAATTGAGATCTAAATATAGCTTGGATTCTTGTTGACCACTAGCTAATTGATGACTAAAATAAGATTAAAATTAAAGAGGGGATATATATTTGGAGGGGGGGGGATTCAAGTTAATTGGTGCTAGCTAGCTCTTTTGAATTAACTTTTGGTTAATTATTTAAATTACCCCTACTATTATTGATATAATGTTATATTAACACTCAAATCATTTATAATTTACCCCTTAATTATATATATAGATTAAAAAATTAAAAATGATCAATTTTTATAAATTTACGATTTCATCTTTAATTTTGAAAAACTCAAAAAAATAATAATCCTAATTCTGGATAAGTTAACTGGTGAACCTTAATTTTCTAATCAATCCGTCCTACATGTTTCATTAATTTCAAAATGTGTGAAAACCTAATTAATTTGATGCTGAAAATCATTGAGAATTCTACTTAATTGTAACTACTGAGAGAGTTTCACTTGTAATTAACCAGCAGATAGAGGAATACTAATTGATACTAATTACTAATTGATACAATATAGTACAATTAACTTTAATACTAATTACTCATTAATTGAAAAAGGTTTTTTTTGTCAATAAACAAAAATAAATTAGGATTAACGTTTTAGTGACATATCAAAAATAAGATATACTTTAATATTAGTTTCAACATACCATTGATATTAAAATATACTATCTGAATTTGATTTTTAATAATATCTCACAAATTATTATCAGTGACAGAAGTATAATTTTGGAATTGATTTCAAAAAATATATATTAATTATGATTTATGAAGTTAAATTAATTTATGATAAAATATATTAGTTTCCATCAACCATATCCAACACCAATCATTGGAGTCTACGTGGACGGTGGATCCGTCTAGCTAGAATAACAATTGTGACAAGACGGGGTATGGATGTGAAAACAAAGTTTCTTGAGGGACTAAACTATAAAATCCAATATATAAATGTAACGTTTTTCTACTCTCACAAGCCACAAGTGCACAACAATAACACAACCCAAACTCCGTCATCGGTCATCAGCATGGGTGGATTTCCCGATGAGATACAAGCCGACCATTCCCCCGTGCCTTACTTCCTCGGAGGGCTCGCGGCGATGTTGGGTCTGATCGCTCTCGCCTTGGTGATACTGGCGTGCGCCAACTGGAAACTCTCGGAAGAAGACAGCGCTGGAGACGGCGGTGGTAATAATGATTTGGAGATGAATCATTCTACGGATGAGTTCGAGCAGAAGAAGATTCATGTAGTGATCATGGCCGGTGAACATACTCCGACTTTCCTCGCCACGTCAGTAGCGGCAAAGGACGGTTCTGGTGATGTTGGTGCGTTGGAAGATCCAGATCAGACACATTTTTCCTGAATTTCGAGTTTGATGTCTGTAAGAATGTAACGTTTTGGTCCATCTGTGAATTTAATTAACAAAACTGGAAAGAATATTCCGTTCCTTTCTACTGCACGCGGCATGCATGCCACGTGTCACGATGTGAGGAAGGAACTAACATCTGTTGAAGAATTCATTAGTTAATTTGTCATTCTTGTTGTTGGCTGTTAATTAATGAAATAATTACCCAATTGGGAGAATTAATAAATAGTACATATCATAGGAATCTCCTCATTGTTTCAAAATTAACCCTACGATTCATTCCTCATGGTATCAGAGTTTTAATTTACAGTTTTAATATTTTTACAAATTACATTTTTAGCAGTATTAATTAAGTTTTTACCATCCCTAATCAAAACAAACTCATTTATACACAAATTTTGTTTGGATTAATTAGTTTGTTAATTAATGACATCATTATGTATTATTGAACAATTGTTAGTTCTTTGTACATAATTACATATATTAATGCTTAATTTGGTATTTCTGATAATTTCGTCTGAATCTCATTCTAGGGTGTATCATGCAATATTGTTGGCAACTTGGCATTGGTGGTGTTGACATTTTTGGAAAAGTTGGAAGAAATGAAGGATAACAAAAGAAGAAGCATCTTCTTCATTACCTGATTTGACTAAGCAGGAATTTCTGAATTGACTGGAAGCTCTAGAGCTATTCCAGGAATTGGTTCCAAAACTTCAATTTCTGGTAAATCTTTACTCGCAAGTTTCTGTCAAACAAAACCAAAATTCAGATTAAGACATTAATTTCGTAAATATTATTTCAGGATCAGCTTCAACTGAGACATCATATTTGAGATATTCATGAGAAAAAATGATTAAATGGAGTGATGTTTGGATCACCAATGGAGGGTGAGATCACTCATATATTATAAAATATCTCAAATAACATATCTTACTAGAATTAGTGTCCTATTATTTCATTCATTCATTCATTCATAGTAATAAACAAGTTCATGAATTCATGATTAAGATGTTGAATTGAAATAATTCAGTGAGGTATTGGATTTAAATCTAAATTTTTAAAATCAATGTGATCGTGCACATGGATACTTCCAATTTATGGGTTTTTTCCTAAAGAATCTCGAAATTCAGATGAAATCTTCCATTTCCAGACCCAAAAAATAATATGTACCTTGATAAAAGTTTAATTACCTTGAATGATTCTGTGGATCCTTGATTGGTGATCAATTTTGTAAGTAAGCCCTTAGCATCTAAATCACCATTTTTCATGGCAATAACATACCTGTCCAGAAAACCCCAAAACTTATCATTCATATATCATCAATAATCCCCTTAAATATTGAGGATGCAAAATTTGATGAGAGCGATCGATATACTTGGCTCCGAGTAGCTTTGCGAGTTCCACTGCATCTTCTTGCCCAGAAACCAGCGTAAATGAAGGAAGAAGCTGCTTCACAACTGGAGTTATAACCACATCAGCTCGGTATTCATTTAGTAATGAAGGGTCGTATGAACAGTGTGGTTCGTAGTATAATGATAATTGGGTTTCTTCTGAAGAAACAATGTACCTGATGTCCATGGAAAGATTCATAATTGTGACAAAAAAAGTATGTAGAATTTAGAATAAGGAATTAATACCCATTCTCAGGTCTCTGCCATGGAGGACCTAAGACTGGACCTGGTGTTGCTTGAACAGTGAAGTTTGCACTATTTTTTCCAACTAATTTTAAACTTTGCCCGGGTTCCAGATATTTAACCTGGAACAAAAAAAATTGTGAGAGAGCAATGTTTTTTAAAATTCAAATTCTGAGATTTTTTTTTTAAAACTGAAGCATATCCTAGCATTCTGTAAAAATTATTCATTTAATTGGCAACATTCATCATAAAACAGAGAGAATTTGACTAATCTGTAAGTAAAAAATAAACCATAAAAAAACTTACATTGGTAAACAAGGGATTCAAAAGAGACTCTGCATTTAGAGTAGAAATCACTTGCAGAGATGGATTGATCTTGGAAAGTGGTTCCAGAGTCTTTACATGGCAATGATCATCTAGACCTTGTGTTATAAGCAAGCAATCCAATTCCGGAAGATCTTCAATCTGTACGTATAACAATCATAATTAAAACAACATCTATAAAAAACTGAAAATCAATTAAAAAGGAATAATTCTCAAATCATTACTTGAAATTCGTTGGTGATATATTTCTTGGCGGCTTCATAAAGCCATGGAATCCCAAAATCCAACTTACCAACCAAGATAGGATCTACAAGTATGTTCACACCTCCCAAACTCCACAACCAGCTATTCCCCTGTACACATAGAAGAAGAAAATCCCAAATCATAGATATTAATTTAGGAATCGGATAAGGAAAAAAATCTCTTTCGAACCTCCAAATAAGTTAATTTAATCGGTTTCATTTCCTCTGAAACCCTAAGCTCTGTCGATGCTCGACAAAGCGTTGGATGAATCTTCGTCGATCTGAAATTTCGAAGACCGAAGAGAGTATTCTGACTTTTCCGACTACTCCTTCCAAATCCGACGGAAGAGGAAGGAAGGTAACCGTGACGCCGGTATTTGGGGAGAATTGCATTGCTTCTGCTGGTGCTGCTGCAGAAGCATACATGGGCGACAGAAGCCATGGGAGACGAGTGTAGTTGAGTGTTCTAACAACCTCCCTCATATGCTAACGTTAAACCTTTTTTAACCACACATAACTACACTTAATAAAAATAACTAAAAGTTTCACAAGCCCAAGTTTCTTTATAAGCTCGTTATGCATCTAAATATATAAATTTAGGCTCATCGTTAATAAAAAGAGCTACTAAGCAATTTTAATCTATTTTGATCTAATTCTAATCCATGGATACAAGATGTACATTCTAAATACAAGATGGATTGTGATCTGGTTAATACAATTGACACAGGTATTAATTTCACAAACTTCGATCGATTCCATGATGATTCATGATTCCCCGCAGGGATGGGGATGGATACACAACTTGTAGTTTGAAAAATGAGCTTTTTCTCCTGTTGTATGAACACACCATGTCTCTGACAGATTTAGTCATCATCCAAAACTACAATTTCAGGGGTATCTTATAGGGGATTCATTGGGGACTGAAAACCATTTGTGTTCTGTGTCTCCATTTCAAGAAGTATCAGTGACTTCTGTCTGTGGTATCTATTTCTTTTTGCTGCAATTGCTGACGAAACAAGAAAATACAATCTGTAGTTAATATTTTTCTAATAGTGAAAAAAAGAACTAATAGTGGGAAATCAATATACACTACTACTTACAAGAGAGATCTTGGGAAAAGGCAAAGTCGTAGTCATTTCTTCTTCTTCTTAGACAGAAGAGATATATTGGCAATAAGATCACAAAAAGAATAAAAACAGATGATAAGGCTACAGCAATTTTCCCTCCTGTCGACAGTTTTCCTTTATCCCAAAGGAAAGAACAATCGGGCAATGATGGTACACCGCAAAGGCCTTTGTTTCCAGTCAAACTGAGAAAATTCAGATTTGAGAAACAAGCTACATTATCCCAATCTTATTGCTGAATATAGAAAAAGTAAAACACATACTCTATTTCTCCACCATGTACCCCAATAGAGTAAACCATTTGAGGCACTTGCCCTTTCAATTCATTATTGTTCAATAACCTGTACAGAATGAAAGAATACTATTATTCAAACATTATAATATGAAAACACTACTATTACATAAATAACTTTTCGTTTTCTCAAAATTTCCAAAGATATCAGTCACCGTGTACTTTTATTTCATATAACTAAATTTATATACATTGTATATCGTTCATTTCTTATGTTAAGAAAAAGTGAAGCTTGAGGTTTTGCACATGAATATCTTGGTTTTCAAATTTTAAGATAAGGAAACTGATTCAGTTGAGAAATCATTTACTTACAGAAGGTGCAGATTGGGTGAACCTAAGCTTTCAGGAATATTCCCATTAAATTGATTTCCCGATAAATCCCTAGAGACAATAAAAATCGTGTGAAATTGGCAAAACAGTAAATCAGTAAAAACAAACTCTTGAAGGTAAATTGTATATTGTCTAATAAATAACTTACAAGGTTGCAAGAGATTTTTGACCCAGACCTGAAGGCAGAATCCCTTGAAGAGAATTAGAACTGAGATTCCTGTCAAATAAAAGAAAACGTGTGATCCTAAAATATAGAATCAAAGAGAGACAAAGCATGCATGGTAATGAAATTTAAATATTTAATTGCTTTAAACAAACATAATTCGGTAATCTTCGTTTTTATATTGAAATGCAATTGCTTTAAAAAAAGCGGTAGTGGCATTATTGTAAATAATTGTAATTTTTTTAAAAATATATATAAAATATATATAAACCTGTAATTATTCAAGACATCATCCAAATTATTTGAAAAACATTTACAAGTCATATAACCTAATCATCTAGACGTGCACCAATATCTATATTATCTCTTAAAATTTCTTCCATTTCATTCATGCAATGATGAAATTGGGATTCAGTTCCCATATCTCTAGGGTTTTGGAAGAAATAGAAGTGAGAGTGATAAAGGAAATTAGGGTTTTATTAGAAGGGTATTGGGTTTATATAGTTAGATAGAAATTGGAGGGGTAGGAAGGGAAATTAAAATAGTTTAAGTTATTTCACATGGGTAATGGGTTGCCCCAACCCAATAACCCAACCCGACCCGACCCGATAACCCGACCAGAAAAAGCGTTTTAGAAAGCGGTCCTGGAGGACCGCTTTTCCGCTTAAAGCTAAAAAAGCGACGCTTAAAGCGTCGCTTTTTGAACTATGGTTTACAGTATTGGAGATGCCACATTGCATTTGCAATAGTTGAACTAAACAAAAATACAAAATATTAATTATAGAAAAAAGTACCTACAAATCTAGGGGGACGTGTGTTACTGGGTTACTGCTGCATTGTAAATTACATAAACTATAAGAAATTAAGAATAAAAGATAGCTTGATACTTACACGCTTACCAAATTAGTGAGCATCCCTATTTCATCACTTATATAACCCTTTAAGCCTTGACTGCCGAGATCCCTGATCAAATAAAGAATAAATAAGAGAAATCAAGTACACGAAAATTATATCAAAATTGAATCATTTTCTGAAAAGCCTTATTTTAATTCAAAAATAAAAATGTATGTAAAACCATTTGAATATATGGATGACAGTCCATGGATGTAGTGAGTATGAAGGTTGAATAGATCTGAGATTTGGAATAAGCTATGTTCTACTATGTAGTACGGCTCCACGATCATAGACCATGGAGAATTACAGAATAAGAAATCTATTCAGACTAACAAACCATAACTTAATTAGCCTAAATACATTTGGCAGAATACCAAAACCCCAAATTATTTACCAGCATTCTCTGCAGAGAAATTCTAACTATGTTTTGTTGTTGAATTGAAAAGTTATATATTTTGACTAATATTCCACTTACCAAAGGACAAAGACCCTACAAATATGCAATTGCAAAGCATGTGAACATCTCCTGCCTAGAAGCTAGCTTCTAGACCAAGTTAATAAAATACGCTTTATAAATGTAGACAAGGTACATTTTTTAGATCGCACTCATACATAAAAAAATCTTTTTAAAAAAAGTACTTACAATTGAGTGAGAACAAGACCTAAGCCATTTTCATTGCGATGACATGTAACACCTTCCCAAGCATCCCAATTGGAAGGAGAACATGGATCTCCATTCCAACCCATTCTGTCTGGCACGCGAAGAGACTTCTTCAGAGCCCGCATTGCTTCAGCTGCAAGATGAAGAACCCTCAAAAACAAAACAAAAAGGCCAGTGACTAGTTGTAGTCACGAGTCATGACTTACAGCTCATATGCATACGGAATTATGGATATGAACAAACCTTGATAGGAAATTGTCGGAGGATCCAAAAGCACCATGGCGTAATTCTCAATGCCACTAATGAGTGGTTTCCCCACAACTGGAACAATCCTGATGCTGAGAGGTGTACTGGAAATATTGGCAACCACATGTTGCCACTTGAACGCAGAAAAGCTCCCAATTTCCTTAAAAATATCAATTCTGCTCGTTTTCTTTCCGTCGATGTATATATCAAAAACTCTTTCGCCGGCATGTTTGACCTCCGGGTCGATCTCAGCGAAGTGAAACCACAACATATAATCCAGTCGTGTATCCACCGGGAATTCGTAATCAAGCGACATCTTAAGTTGAGTCGTAGTGATTGCATTCTGATAGAGACGAACAGGAAAGTGATTTGGAGCTAAATCCGCCCCCAAAATTGGGCGTGATGTCGATAATGACTTGACTGTCGAAGTAGAAGCTTGGGATCGGAGAGTAGAATCAGATTGCCAAACCCGTCCAAATCGATCTGTATCATTAGTAAACCCCGGTCCAAATGGATTGGACCCACACGTCAACCTACCGTAATTGACTAGAATGAGCTCACGACCGGTCGTCGACGAGTCATACGATAACGGATCGACTCCAACGACCTCAATCGCACCGACAACCGGCGCATCCGTTGCGATACTGTAGAAACAAACATCAGCCTCACCATCATCAACGAACACGAACAGATCGAAGTACGCCCCCGACCTGGAAGCAGCCTCCGTCCAAGTACTCGGCCAGCTGAACACGAGCGTGCTCTCCACTGAGACATCGAAACTCGGAGTCCGTCTCTTGCTGTCGTAGTTATCGTAGACTGTGAAAATACGAATGTAGTATCGTCCAGAAGGGACAGGGATGGAGTAACAATTCTTCTTCCCATACGACATCGGGGAGAAGAAACGGAGAGATTTCTCGTATTTCTGTTCGAAGACGTGTGGCTCCGCAACCACTGCAGGGGATCCACCTGAGTAAAACGCGTCTGATGTCCATTTTCTGTTGAAGTCGTCGGTAAAGTTATCAGATCCGCCGCAATCGATTAGAAACGATACCTCATCTGGTTACCCCGCCGTCACAAAAGGGGCGAATGCAGCAGGCGTTAGTGTAGTGCCGAAAACTGATCGTTTCGTCTCTACGAATAAAAAATAAACAAACGAAAACAGAAATGGAGCGGAGGAAGAGAGATTACCGTAGGAGAGAGATGTGGAAGGGAGAAGAGTCGGGATGAGGAGGATAAGGAGGAGGAAGAGAGGCATGTGACCGGCGGCGGACCTGTATGGTTGACCGGCGGTGAGAACGTGTTTGTCCGTTTTATTTTTTTTGGTAAGATTAGAGTAGAGTGGAGTGTGTCAGGTAGAATTAAGAAGAGGTAAGATTCGTAATTAATGGACGAAGATTATGTATGAGTCCCACTTAGGGTGTCAAGCTCAGCTCTATGGGCCGGAGCTTAACGAGCGGCTCTTCGGTAAAAAGTATAAAAATATATTATATTTAGAGAAAATAGAGATGCAGCACAAATAGTAAAACGTTTGTTTAGCATGCCAAAGGTCATGTGTTTGATCTTATGTCTCCAAATTATTATTTTTAATCTGCAGGTTAATTCGAGCCTAAACTCGCGGACTCGGGCCCGGGCTCACGAGTTTCGAGCCCGAGTCTGGCAATTTTTAACGAGCCGAGTCTAAGCCTGACTCTATAAACAAAAGTTTGGCTCGTTTGACACCTTAGTCCCACTACGTGTTAAGAAAGTAGTTGATAAATTGATTATAGGTGATGATTCTATAGTTCTAACTTTTAGGTTTAGGCTCTATAATTTTTTTTAAGTTAAAACTACCTGATAATATATAAATTTCAAATAAAAAAGAGGTGTGATCATATACGATCTACCTCACACTCTCTGTTTTGATCCAGTTAAATGATCTTACGGTCGCATAATTCTCTCATTCCAGGTAACAGTAGAAGAATAAGTTGGATGTAAAATCTAATCGTATATCAAATGCATTACTGTGTATGGATGTTTTTCCTCCATATGTTGCTGATCATTTGAAATGTCAATTTCCAAACCATATGCGAGATCTTGACGTGCGCTCTTCATTTGGTTAATTTTATCATGTACCCATTTGAACGAGTTTAAAAAATCCACGTGTTTCTGGCAAAAGGATCATCATCGACAAAAAAATCCCATTACAACGAAGATTGTAGAAAGAACCTTGCGTTTTTCCATTGCCCACACCAACATTTTCATCTGATTTTCGTTCTCATTTTGAAGACGGATCTATTCATGACGCTGGTTAGTTTCAAAGTGAGGTCATGTTTGAGGGTGTTTGGCATTAGAAGATACAATCAAAGAGAATCATTTTTTATAAAATCAAAGAAATATTCGATGGACGCGAACCTAACCGAACCGACATGCAAGGTCATTGACTATATAATTAAGACTATATTAGACTCATTAAGTGACTTTTGATACTTTGGCAATTGTGCAAATACATTTATTTTTTTCGATCCTTCTTCTTTTTGTGATGCACCCCAAGAATTGAGTGTTTTGATGTGGTATCAGAGCTTTTATCTTGTGATATTTCATATTGATTTTGTTATATAAGATGATCCTAAAAGAAAGAAAAACCTGTTTTTTGTTGTTTGGCAAATTATTTTTAATTTGGTCTGATTTGTCTAACTTATAATCTCTAAAAAGAAACATATTTCATGAAATTGTACATGTCTTAAAAAAATAAGGGAAATTCCTTGGTTTTTCTGACCTGGATTCTCTCCATTTAATGGATGGAACAGAGTAGACAGGGTGTCCGGGTTTGTAGTACCCGAACGGGGCCAAATGTTCTCCTTGAATATCCTCACAACAGGGGCGGGCGGGTCTACAAAATCGGTGTATAGGGGAGGAAATTCCTTGGTTTTACAGACCCAGACTCGCTCCACTTTATCGACAAGACAAATGAGACAAGGTGCCGAATCTGTAGGACTTGAACACCCTCACAACCTCATAATGGGGAGGGTTCAGATCAGATCCAAACTCGCCCCTATCAATCCGTGCTAAATGCAAAGATATTGACTATAATCTGATCTATAGTCCGGTTGTCAAATCCTCAAACAAAATATCTTTAACTATAACAGTAAGAATAGTCATATCTTTAACTATAAACAGTAAGAATGCTATGTTTTCTTTGTTCAGTCTTTTTTTTAATCCAATTGATTTCGACGAGGTGTTATATTTTGATACCGATACATAATATATCATTACCAACACTAAAAAATAAATTCTTTTCAACATATGTTACTGATGGGGGTGAAACCCGACCAGTACTCCAAGACGCGCAAGCAAGCGCCAAGCGGGGAACTCCGCGGGAAACCGGACCGGAACTCAAGTGTGCAGAGCTCTGCTTCGCTAGGAATTCTTCTTCTCCAAATGACCTGCCTTTAATGAGTGGGGGGTGCCCTCTATTTATAGGGGTTCTTATGGGGTTAATCTGGTCATTTGGGCAGTAACCGCCTAACTGCCCAACTGATCAGATTGGGTCCAGGGGTCGACTTTCCAGAGATCGACTTTCTGGGGGTCGACTTTTCCTGGTGATCGACTTTACTCAAAAGTCGATCCCAGGGAAGTCGATCCTCAGGAAAGTCGATCTTCCTAGGATTCGACCTGAGACCTCCCCCACCCTAGAATAGATACCTCAACTCATCTTAGGCTATCCGGACTTCTAGTTGCTGGTAGGTTGTGACCGTGTTCGGGATACTGTATCACCAGTACTCCCCCTCCTCTGCGTATTAGATACTTTGGGATACGTCTTTTAGTACTATGGTCTGTGTGTCGGACCCTGTACTATCAGTATTCCCCCCCTCTTTGCGTGCTGGGATGTGGATTTCTGGTGATGTCCCTGGATGTAAGATCCTCTCTCACCAGTACTCCCCCCCCTCTCCACGCCTACGAGGTTGTATCTGTGCTTCCACGGAGGTTGTCACGCGCTTTTGCCAACTATTGTCCGGTTTGTCCTAGCCGAAGCCTACTCCTTGCACACCTGTCCGGTCCGATTCTCCCGCGGAACCCTGCTTGCCCACCTTGACGCCTTGCCTGCTCTATCCTTGAGCACTGTTTGGGTTCTCTTCCCTATGGCGGGTTTTTGAGAGTACTCGACCCCCTCCTTTTTTCCGCCTTTCTGCGATAGGGGCTGAGTGTGCTTCCTCGTCTACCCACATTCATCCGTGGGTGCGGACTATTAATGGAATACTTGCCCCCTCCTTTTGTTCGCCTTTCTGCGACTGAGGCTAGGTGTGACTCCTCGTCTACCTACGTTCATCCGTAGGTGAGGATTGTTACTTGAATACTTGCCCCCTCCTTTTGCTCGCCTTTCTGTGACTGAGGCTAGGCGTGACTCCTCGTCTACCTACGTTCATCCGTAGGTGAGGATTGTTACTTGAATACTTGCCCCCTCCTTTTGCTCGCCTTTTTGCGATTGAGGCTAGGTGTGACTCCTCGTCTACCTACGTTCATCCGTAGGTGAGGATTGTTACTTAAATACTTGTCCCCTCCTTTTGCTCGCCTTTTTGCGATTGAGGTTTTCGTGTGATTCCTCGTCTACCTACGTTCATCCGTAGGTGAGGATTGTTGTTGAGTACGTCCCTCGTTTAACCTACGTTCTTCCGTAGGTGAGGTTTACTCTTGGGCACTTGCCCCTTTGTCTACATTTTTGTAAAACGGGGTGTGTGTTTAGCCGATGTATCCCCCGTCTAACCTACGTTCTTCCGTAGGTGGGGCTTACTTTTGCCGATGTGTTCCCCGTCTAACCTACGTTCTTCCGTAGGTGGGGTTCACCTTTGACGATGTGTTCCCCGTCTAACCTGCGTTCTTCCGTAGGTGGGGTTCACTTTTGAGTGATGTGTTCCCCGTCTAACCTGCGTTCTTCCGCAGGTGGGGTTCACCTTTAAGTACGTCCCTCGTCTAACACTACGTTTCCGTAGGTGAGGTTCACTTTTTAACTGATGTGTTCCCCGTCTAACCTGCGTTCTTCCGCAGGTGGGGTTCACCTTTAAGTACGTCCCTCGTCTAACACTACGTTTCCGTAGGTGAGGTTCACTTTTTTTCCTTGGATGGGATATGCATCCTGACTCTGTTACCATTAAGACTTTCCCTACCCACGTTCTTCCGTAGGTAGAGTTAATTTGGCGTCCTACTTTGTTACTGCGTCCAGTAATAGTAGGAGTTCAAATATCTTTATATGGCTCAGTTCATTTTGCTTCCGTATCCTCGTCCGAGTTGTGGACTTCCACGATTTCTCCGGAGCATTTTGTGTTACACCCTCCTGTTTTGGTGCTTTCTGCAACTTCAACTTGTCTGGGTTCTTTTTTCTGTGCCCCTTTTCTGTGGGAAGAAAAAGTCGATCCCCTGTTGATTTTGCTCGACTTTGGCTAAATGTCGATCCCTTATCGAGTTTAGTCGACTTTTGCGAAATGTCGATTCCTTGTTGACTTTGGTCGACTTTTGTCAAAAAGTCGATTCCTGGTGCTTTTGGTCAAAAGTCGATCCCTTGTGTAAAAAAGTCGATTTTGCCTTTTTTGTCCTTTTGTGCTGTCCTAGAGTCTATAAATAGGACCCCTAGGTTTTTCTTTTCCTTCATCCATCCATGGCTCTTCTTGTGAGTCTCTTTGCTGATTTTATTCAGGGAGAGATTGAGGAGCTGGATCGGATCTTGAATATTTTGGATCCTCGGTCGTCAACCTTGGATCTTCCTTCTCTGCGCCAGCTTATTGTTGAGCGTCAGAGTGTTGCTGTTGCTGCCAGGGAGTCATATTTGAAGAATGGTCTGGTGGCGATCTTCCGGCCGCCTCTTCTTCCGTTGTCCCTTCTCGTGGCCGACGTCGAAGGCGTCCCTGCCGCGGTGCTTCCCCGCTGGATCAGGTCCCTCGCCGCTTACGTCGCCGTATCAATTTTAATTAGGAACCTGTAATATTTTTCATTCATCATTTTTGTGACTTTGAATAGATATATTTTTACCTTTTCCTTTATTCGACTTACACCTTTACTTTGAAGTACGTTAGTGTAACCGATTCTTTCTTTTGGTCAATACCATATTTTTTGTCCTTTTCTGAAGATGTCGGATTTTTGACAACGAGTCGATCTCATTTCTCCCTGGAAATGTCGATGTTGCCCAAAAATGTCGATCTCATCTTTTTCTGAGGATGTCGATGACTGCTGATCCTTTTCTAAAGATGTCGGATTTTTGACAATGAGTCGATCTCATTTCTCCCTGGAAATGTCGATGTTGCCCAAAAATGTCGATCTCATCTTTTTCTGAGGATGTCGATTACTGCTGATCATTTTCTAAAGATGTCGGATTTTTGACAACAAGTCGATCTCATTTCTCCCTGGAAATGTCGATGTTGCCCAAAAATGTCGATCTCATCTTTTTCTGAGGATGTCGATCAGAGTTATGTGGAATGTCGATCCTGACCTTCTTTTGAAGGTTTCGCATTCCTTGGTAAATGTCGACGCCTATCCCCCTTCTGGGAATGTCGAACTTACTTTCCTGGAGAATGTCGATCCTGTCCTTCTCTTTTGAAGGTATCGAATTCCTTGTCAAATGTCGACGCCTATCCCTCTTTTGTGGGAATGTCGAACTCAATTTTTCTACGGAATGTCGATCCTGTCCTTCACTTTTGAAGGCCTCGAATTCTTTGCCAAATGTCGACGCCTATCCCCTTTTCTGGGAATGTCGATGGTTTTTCTGAAATGTCGATGAATTTGCCTGGAATGTCGATGAATTTGCCTGGAATGTCGATGTCATCTAGTCGGATTTTGGGGTTTTTTACGGACTGGGCCGTCGTGGGCCTGCCGGGCCCGTGGGCTTCCCGGCCCAACGGGTCGACCCGGATGAACAGTGCCCGCGACGGTTCGTCTTCGACTTTCCCCTATAAATAGCGGAGGGGGGTTCACTTCCTCCCCACTTGTTTCCTTCGCTCTGAGGCATCGACTTTCTTCGCATCGACTTCCAGCTTCTTCGCTTCGACTTCCAGTCTCTTCCGCTTCGACTTCCAGCGTGCGTGAGGCTTCGACTTTGAGCCTTGGAGGTGCAACTTTCTGGGGTCCGACTTTTGTTGTCGAGCTCCTCTGAGGTTGCACCGGGTTCGACTTCCTTGGGGTCCGACTTTTCTGAAAGTCGGTCCCTTTCGAAGTTGTTCCCCATTGGACTGTGGTCCGACTTTGTGAGGTTTGACGCCTTGTCATCGACTTTTCAAAGTTGGACCCATCTTTACTGGGATCGACTTCCTGAGATCCTTGTCTCCCGAAGGTCGACTTCCCTGGGATCGACTTCTGAGGTCGACTTCCCTTATGTTGCAAGTTCGATTCCCTGAAGTCCGGATCGACTTTTCTTGGGATCGACTTTTGCCATGACTTGAGCTGACTTGCTATGTTCTTCGTGCAGGTTCACAATGTCTTCTGACAAGAACTCGCAGCAAGACCCTTCTCTCGAGGAGGTTATTGATGCCATCCTCCAGTCTCCTCAGGTTGATGCTGCCGAGACAGTGTCTGTCGCTATCGAGGTTCAGAATGCTCCTCCTGAACCAGAGTCTGCTCGGGCTGCTCCTGCCGTAACGGAGCCTAGAGCTTCGCCTTCCTCCTTGCCTATTGGAAGTAAGAGAAAAACTCTTTCTCGTCGTACGCGCAAGCCCGTACCTAGTAAGTTACTCATTTATTATTTATTTCGTAACTTACTCTTTATTTGTTTCTTTTTTGTTTGTAGGTGCTCCCCCTTCTTCCCCCGTACGTTCCAGTTCGGGGTCTTCTACATCTAGTTCGGGAAGCTCGGGTTCTTCCTCCTACTACTCTTCTTCCTCGGAGGATGTAGATATTGGAGGAACCCCTCCCTCCGTTGTTAGGACTCCTCCTCCTACCATCATTTTATCTTCCATTCCTGAGGAGACTCCTACTTCGGAGAATTTATCCGTGACTACGGACAGTTCTGTTCAACTTCCTCCCGAAGTTCGTAGTCAAAACATTCATATTCTAGAAAGCTCACCTTTGGGTTACCCCTCTGAGACGAGGGACAAATACCCCTTTCCTTCTCCCCTTAAGGAGAAGAGTACCCCATCCTTCTATCGGGAAGAGGATGGTTCTTGGCGTCAGTGGTCCGTTCTTGTTCGTAACGGTTTCCACGTCGTCCCTAACCTTAACCGGGGCGAATATGGAACTGGATATGGTTCCTTCTGTGCAGTCTCTCTGACTGATATTCCGGGCTACCCCCTTTCCTCTAACGCGGGTAGCTGCTCTAATACCCTGTCCTTGGATGCCGCCCAAAGAATTTTGAGGGGGTTAGAGCTTAGAGAGAGAGTGTACTGGGCGTACCCCTCTGAGAACACTGGTGACGTGCCCCCCTATTTCATGCTGGCACTCCATCGTGTATATTTCACTAACTTTCCGATCCTTCCGATCCCTTCCATAATTAGTGAAATACTTCTATACTCTGGATTGTGCATCTCCACGATGGGTGCCGCTTTCTTCTTTTATGTCAGGGGGTTTATTAACATTCTCAGGGATGCTGGCATAGTCCCTACCGCTCGGCTGTTCTTCCACTTCTTCACATTCCAAAATCCGAAAAAGGGCAGCCTTTTCATTGCGTGTGCCAGCCGTGCTACTTCCATCACTCACTCTGCCCTCTTGAAAGATCCTCCGACCAGGCGGAACAAGAGTGAGTTCATCTTCGTGGCCGGATTGCAGGTTATGCCCTGGCAGCAGACTTCTCCCTGCATCCACTAGTGGTCGCAAGCCCATTCCTCGTCCTGATCTGACTGAGGATGAGGGAGCTTCCGTGCAAAGGCTGGCCTTTTTGCATCCTATCGCTGTGCCTGTCGGTCACGCGATTGAAGATACTTTTAACCGACAAGGTCTTCCTTTGCCTGTTTTTTCTTTTATGTTTTTTATACATATGTATTTTCTAATTCTGTTTTTATTCCTTGCAGATTTTTATATGGAAAACCCCGGAGGTGTCCCTGAACGCGTTGGGCAAAATGAAACGGGTTTAAAAGTTTATGTAGCTGCCTCCAAGCCTTCTGATGCTGATCATCTGAGGCAGCGTGCTCTAGAGAACGCCTATACTATGGCGAAGTCCCCTACTCCTCCTGACGAAGTCCGACGAACTGAGGACGGGGAGGTACCTCCGGAGGTACCTAAAGACACTACTCCTGGGCAGTCTCCTGCTGCTTCTAGGCTATCCAACTTCTTCCCTACTCTGTCGGA
>LFYR01000129.1:126590-240291 GCA_001185155.1 Zostera marina | reverse complement strand
GTCTCTCTTCTTTGTCTCGTCTCCGTGACTACCAGTCTATGGAAGACGATCTGAAGAAGGTGAAGCGCCGTTGCAAAGATCTGGAAGGTGAGGTTGCGCAAAAAGCTTCAGACGCCTCAACTCTGTCTGCCACCAATAAAAAGTTGTCTGCGGATTGGGCTGCTCAAAGGAATCTCTTAAGAGATAAAGAGCAGGAAATTTCCAAAGTCAAGGGGGAATTGGGGGCTGCAGAGCTGGAACTAACTGCTGAACGTGCCAAGATCTTGATTAAAGACACGATGATTGTCGATCTTGACCGTCAGCGCACGAATGTTGAGGCGAACCTTGAATCCTGTCGGACACAGAATTCCATATTTTCCGACCGACTGGAAGAAAGCTCTGAAGAGAACAAGAAGCTGTTGAAGTCGCTGGATGATAGTCAGAAATCGATAATGCGACTGGAAGAATTGGACCGGGCAAAAACTGAAGAGGTCCAACGCCTAACTGAGGAAGCTCGACAGGCTACTGAAGAGCTTCAATGTATGATCAACCATTTGGAAAAGCTCAAAGCTGACTATCTTGTCAATGTGCAAGATTATAATGACTTGGTTGATCTGGGTCCTCATGTTTGCCCTGGTTTTGAGGCTGAGGATGTCCATAACTGGGCCCGCAAGTACCCCAAGGAAGCTACCGAAGTTCGAAATCGGGCGCTTGCGGAAGAAGAAGATGAAGAAGAAGAAACTCTGGGGGATGATACTACTGCTGCCGTTGATAAAGATTTCTCAGTAGAAGATCAAGACAACAATGATGCAGAGTGCTCTAAAGATACACCCCCCCTTCTAAATAGATTACTTCTATCTTATCCTTGTAACACATTCCTTTGTAATTCATGTTTGATTAATATATGAAATGTTTTTTTGAGTGTTCTGATTACCAATAATAGTTAACTAACTAAACAACATATTAGTTAAGTAGTTCAAACTATTACAAGAGTAGTATAACCCTACTTAATTGTTTAAAAGTACAACTGTAGGTTATCTGCGTGCCAAGTATTTGGGATGCCTGTTCCATCTTCCCGCTTTAACTTGTACGTGCCTGGTCGGAGTTCTTCCTCCACCACATATGGTCCTTCCCAATTTGCGCCCAGTTTACCTTTAGAGCAGTCTTTTCTACCGACACTTGCTCTTCTCCATACTAGGCTTCCTTTTCTTATCGCTTTACCCTTGACGTTCTTGTCGTGATATCTAGCGATATTTTGTTTGTAAGCTGCATTCTTTGCCTGTGCATTATCCCTAAGCTCATCCACTAAGTCCAGAGTTATCGCACATGATCTCATGTTTTCTTCCATGTCATAGGATAACACTCTGACTGTTGGAATGCTTAGCTCTGTTGGGATTAGTGCTTCCATTCCGTATGCTAGTGAGAACGGGGTTTCTCCGGTGGGTGTCTTTTCAGTGGTTCTATACGCCCACAGGATCTCTGGTAGTAGATCTGCCCACGAACCTTTGGCCTGTTCGACTTTTTTCTTCAGTCCCTGAACGATGGCTCTGTTTGTGACTTCTACCTGCCCATTACCCTGTGGTCTGTATACCGATGAAAAATGGATTCTAGTGCCCATGTTCTCGCACAATCTCGTAAACTCCCCACCGGTAAACTGTGTACCGTTATCTGTCACTATATGCATTGGAACACCGAATCTGCACATTATGCACTTGAAGACAAATTTCGTTGCTGCTCCTTGAGTTATCTTGGGTACAGCCAATGCCTCGACCCATTTAGTAAAGTAATCGACAGCCACAAATATAAATTTAGCTTGGCCTGTTGATACTGGAAATGGTCCCACAATATCTAATCCCCACATTGCAAAGGGGATGGGGCTTTCTACCCCTGTTAGCTGAGTTGCGGGACTTCTCTGTATGTTTTTGTGTATTTGACAGGCCTTGCATTTTCTTGCAAATAGGACTGCATCTTTTTTCAGTGTGGGCCAGAAGTATCCTTTATTATTTTTTGGGCCAAAGATCTTCCCCCCTGATGTATTCCGCATACTCCTTGATGAATCTCCTCCACAATGAATTGTCCTTCTTCTGTTGATACACATTTCATTAGAGGTCCGTCGTAGGATTTCTTATACAGAATATCACCGATTAGGCAGAATCTTGAAACGCGTGTTTGTAACTTGCGTCTTTCATTTTTATTTTCAGGAAGTTTCTGTCCCTCGAAGTATTCTATCAAGGGCTTCCTCCAGTCTTCTGCCTGGATCGTGACTAAGTTACATGAAGGTGTAGATGCTGAGTCAACCAGTATCTCTCTCCGCCCCTCTCGAAAGCAGAAGCTAGCTTTGCTAGGGCATCAGCTGAGTTATTTTGACTCCTTGGTATCTGCTCTACTTCAACCTTAGTAAATTGTTCTTTGATTTTTTCCAGTGTGGCTGCGTACTGTACAATTAGAGGTTCTTTAACAGTGAACTCTCCTGTGAATTGCCGAGCCACTAATTGAGAGTCTGTTCTAATAATTACTGAACATGCCCTTAACCTTCTGAGAATTTTCATTCCTTGGATTACAGCTTCGTATTCTGCTATATTATTCGTCGCTGAGAACTGTAATCTGATAGAATGTTCATATATTCGTTGGTCTGGAGTGATTATCTTAATTTATTCCCACTCCTGCACCTGTACTGCAGCTTGAGCCATCAACCTCTACTATCCAAGGTTTTTCTTTGCTTTCCTGAGTCATGTCTACAATAAAGTCTGCAACTGCTTGCCCTTTAATGGCTGTGGCAGGAACAAAATCTACATCGAACTCGCTTAACTCCAGTGCCCACTTCGTTAATCTTCCGGAAGTATCTGGCCTGTGGAGGATTCTGCGCAGTGGATGTTCTGTTAAGACTTTGATTGTATGAGCCAGGAAGTATGCTCTGAATCTGCGTGCTGCATGCACTACTGCTAGGACTATTTTTTCCACTGGAGGATATCTTGTTTCTGCCCCTTGTAGCCTTTTTGAGTGATAATATATCGGGATCTGTTCACTGTCCCTTTGATATATTAGAACTGCACTGATAGCCTCTTCTGAAGCTGCTACGTAGACGTATAATTCCTCCCCAACTTTTGGCGAAGTTAAGTGTGGTAGGGAAGCCAGATGTGCTTTGAGCTGCTGAAATGCCTCGTCACACTCTGTAGTCCATGTTATTGCCCCTTTTTGGCTAGTTTTTAATAGCTGGAAAAAGGGTTTGCACTTGTCTGCTGTTTTGGAAATGAACCGACTTAAGGCATTGATTTTTCCATTCAGCTTTTGTACCTCCTTTATTGTTCGAGGTGGTGCTGTTTCTAGTATCGCTGCTATTTTATCTGGGTTTGGCTTTATCCCTTTCTGCCCTACATAGAATCCAAGAAATTTTCCTTCTTGTACTCCGAAGCTGCATTTGGCAGGGTTTAACCTCATCCCGTAATTCTGCAGAGTTTCCAGGGTTTCTTTCAGATCATTTGGGTGTTCATCTGTTTTTTTGGATTTTACCAGAATGTCGTCTACATACGCCAGGACATTTCTTCCTTCCTGTTTTTTGAACACCTTGTCCATCAGCCTTTGGAAGGTTGCTCCTGCATTTCGTAGGCCAAAAGGCATGACTTTGTAGCAATATGTCCCCCATTCTGTGATGAATGATGTAGCTTCTTCATCATCTTCTTTCATCAAGATCTGATTGTACCCTGAATGTGCATCCATCATGGATAGTAACTCATTTCCTGATGCTGCATCCACTAATCTGTCGATAGATGGGAGTGGGTAGCTGTCTTTTGGACACGCTTTGTTGAGATCTGTAAAGTCTACACACATCCTCCACTTCCCATTAGATTTTTTGACCATAACTGGGTTTGCTAACCACTTTGGATATTTAACTTCCCGGATGTGCTGTGCGTGATATTCTCCGGTTTCTTTTTCCCAGGGATATCTGTAGATCGATGGCTCCTACTACTGGGGCCTTTGTGTTTGTAAACCCATAGATGGCTTCCTTGGCCGGGGTTAGCTGATCCACTTTGTAGCCCATTTTTTCGAACGCAGCTAGATATAATATATCTACTGAGCTGCCGTTGTCCACCATTACCTTGTTCAGACTTAAGTCATCCCCTATATCCACTTGTATCACTAGTGGATCCTCATGTGGGCTGACCACGTTGTCCAGATCTTCCTCAGAGAAGCTTATTTCCTCGCTTGGGTACGATCTTTTCTTAGATTTTGGTACCGTTGTAGTTTGCATCACTTTGCGCGAGTAACTTCTGCTTTCTCCTACCGATTCTCCACCGAAGATTAAATTAATTACCCTTCTTTTGTGGTCAGTGTCTGAATCGGGACTCCTTGAGCGTTGGCGCTTACCCTTGTTTTTCGAGTCCCTGCAACCTTGTCGCCCCCTTTCTATTTTATTTATGTATTGCTTCAGCTTCCCCTCCTTCACCTGCGTGTCTAGGAAGGTGCTCAGCTCTCTGCAATTTTCTGTATTGTGCCCGTAATCCTTGTGGAACTTGCAATACCTGTTCCTCCTTGTCCGAGCCTCTTTCGTTGCAGGGTTCAACTCTTCTGGTTGAGGAAACCTTATTCTTCCTTTTTCTTTATTATAGATTTCCTCTTTTGGAGTAGAAAAAACCGTAAATCCTAAGTCTTTGTACTTTGGATATCTTGATTTCCCAAACTCCTCAGATGTCTGGTAGACCTTTCCGTCGTGTTTTGGTCTCCAGGATGATTCTCCTTTTTCGAACTTCTGGAACTTTTTCTTTGGTGCTTCATATGCTTTTTTATTGCCTATGGCACCTCTCTCTTTTTCTTTTTCTTTCTCATATTCTTCAGAATTTATGTATTTCTGGGCCTTTGTTAGCAGGTCCTCCATGCATTTTACATTACTGACGTTTAGCTTTATTGTTAATGGCGTGTTCATGTCTAGCCCTTTCGAGTATGCGCATATTGCGATTGTTGTGTTCAGATCGGAGATTTTCTGCATGGCTTCCATGAATTTAGTCGTATAATTCCGAAGCGTGTCTCCATTCTGCTTAATTGCGAACAACGATTCTGTGCCCTTTCTAACCCTTGTGTTTCCACAATGTTGGGCGACGAACTTCTTTTTTAAGACCTCGAAATTCGTTATGCTCTCTGGCTGTAATTCAACGAACCATCTGTATGTGGGCCCTTTTAATGTCCCTGGGAATGCTCTACAGAGAATGTCATCCCTTGACGTAGCCCACTGCATTGCCCCTACGAACATGTTTATATGGTCCGCTGGGTCCATCTTCCCATCATAGATCTGTAGCCTGGGTAGCCTGAATTTCAGAGGTGCTGGTTTTACCATCAGAGATTTGTGCAAATCATCCATGCCTACCAGCCAGTTTGGGACCTCGCCTTCTCCTTCTGTGTCTCCCGTACTTTCTTCCTGTACGGGTTTTCGGAAAAAAGGTTTGGGTTGCCCCTCTGGTTTGTGAAACAGTGGCGCACTTGAGTGTGCTGCCCTATGACTTGACACCTCCTGTTGTGCCTTGGCCTGCTTTGAGGTTTGAGCTTTTGACTGGTATATTGACGCCTTAGTTTTTTCAATATCCTTTATCTTCTCGCTCATTTTTGCTATGGTTTCCTTCATTTTTTCCAGTTCTTCTATGGGCATTTTTATGAACCCATGAGTGGATTCTGATGCAGCAACCCTTGGTTCCTTGTTGCTTGTGGGTCCCCCCTTTTGAGGCTGTTCTTCCGAAGGTTTTTCAGTAATGAGTCGGATAGCCTCTGCTATCGCCTGAACTGTGATGTTCAGATTTTCCCCTCCTGCTGACGCTTGGGGAGTTTGCTCAGGTTCACCTTCGGGTTCAGTCTCAGGTCCTGTGGGAGTCCTTTTGTTTTTATTGGCCTTAGGTGGTCGACCCACTGGCCTTTTAGTTTTTGAGTTGCCAGGTTGTTGCCCTGGCGCCTCCTGAGAATTTGCTCCTCCTCCCTGGGAAGTGCTTCGAGTTACCACCATCCTGGAGTGTTCGACTTTTCTTGGAAAGTATGTTCGACTTTTGCTTGGAGTGAAAAGTCGATCTTCAAAAAGTCGACTCCTAGTGCACTTAGAGGATTCCTTGGAAGTCGATGTCTGAAAGCCTAGCTCCTTGAGGGGTCGACTTTTTCCTTGGGAAAAAAAAGTCGATCTTCTTAAATGTCGATCCCTTGCTGGCTGATTTCCTCGCAAAACTTCCTAGCTGGCGACTTGGAAAAAAGTCGATCACTTTTTTCGAAAAAGTCGAGGAGCTTTTGTCGTGAGTATCTTTGAGTCACAGACGGCGCCAACTGATGGGGGTGAAACCCGACCAGTACTCCAAGACGCGCAAGCAAGCGCCAAGCGGGGAACTCCGCGGGAAACCGGACCGGAACTCAAGTGTGCAGAGCTCTGCTTCGCTAGGAATTCTTCTTCTCCAAATGATCTGCCTTTAATGAGTGGGGGTGCCCTCTATTTATAGTGGTTCTTATGGGGTTAATCTGGTCATTTGGGCAGTAACCGCCTAACTGCCCAACTGATCAGATTGGGTCCAGGGGTCGACTTTCCAGAGATCGACTTTCTGAGGGTCGACTTTTCCTGGGAAGTCGATCCCCAGGGAAGTCGATCCTCAGGAAAGTCGATCTTCCTAGGATTCGACCTGGGACCTCCCCCACCCTAGAATAGATACCTCAACTCATCTTAGGCTATCCGGACTTCTAGTTGCTGGTAGGTTGTGACCGTGTTCGGGATACTGTATCACCAGTACTCCCCCCTCCTCTGCGTATTAGATACTTTGGGATACGTCTTTTAGTACTATGGTCTGTGTGTCGGACCCTGTACTATCAGTTACTAAAATATCATTTAATCAAACATCATCCATACGATTGCGACAACTTTATTTCATAAGATTCATTTTTGAAAAAGATTTTTTCACTGAAACAGTCGCAACTGTGCTAATTTTAACAAATAAAACACTTACGATATCTTTTTTTTTTCCAATTAACTTTATGGTTAATTCTCAAATGTACCTGAGTATATAATCTATCTAGATCTATGTACAATAAGAAAAATTAGAAGGGTTAATAATAATAATATATAAAAAAAAAATCTCTATTTTTCTTACTCAACCTGAATAGTCCACTTACCCACCCACCAGTGCCACCACATTTCCACCAAAAGCAGTAAACTCCAAAAGACTGCGAAATATCTCTCCACTCTCCGCACCACCACTACCTTCTCCTCCACCAACCCTAACCGGCGATAGATTGACCTTATGCGGGAGGATAACGACGATGTGGACGGAATTGGGGCGGGGAGGCCGATCTACGATCATCGACGAAGCCTACGAAAGTTGCTGTTAACCAAAAAGGAATCATCTCGAAGGATGACAGATGCCGATCAGGATCGATTGTTGAGTGGTCTGTCATGTGATTTCACTTCGAGGAAGAAGGGATTTTCTGCCGCAGCGTTCAGAGGGCTTGGATGTGCGATGACGTCGAAGGCTCATGTTTTTGCTCCTACTACGATTCACAGTGATGCTGCGGCTGAGGCGGTTAGGGCGTCGGCGGACTGGGAGGGGAGGAGGTCAAGGAGTAGGAGGAAGAAGATGAGCAAGATCAACAAGGAGAAGAGTGAAAGGGAGAGGGAGATGGTAGGGTTTCAATCGTTCCCGGTTAGGAGGAATCAACCTGGGGATATGTGGTGTGCGCCAGGGATAGGATTTTCGTCGGGAGATGCGTCGCTGGATTGTGTTTTGCCTTCGTTTCAGCAGAATCGTCGGAGTCTTAGCAGAGGATCGGTAATGGCGGTGGCCGGGTCCGAGAGGATTGTAAGAGAGGTTCTTTTCTAGTTTTTTCTTTTCTTTCTAATTTAGTTTTGATGTGGATTTGCTGATATTCATGGAGTTTTTGAAGCAGGATTTGTACAATGTTAGAAGTGGTGAAAACCAAGAACGGAAGCTTCCTTCTTTGCTTGATTCCTCACAATCACCTTTTGATGTGCCAATCTTTGGACCTGATCTCAATAATTTGATTCCACCAAGGCAACTTCAAAGAACAAGAAGAATACGTCGTTCACCTGGAGGGCTCGACGAGGTACTAGTTCATAGTTGGATTCCTTATGCTTATAATTTTGATTTTTAAATGTTTTTTGAGACTTAATTAATCTAATAGTCTACTAAGAAATTTACAAATTGCTTCCTAGTTTTGATTAAATATGCTTCCTCCGCTCATCTTCTTAGTATTAAGACGACTTACCTAAAACATGTTTTTAATCACACGTTTAAAACCTAAAATATGTATGGAAAGTATATAACTACACAATTATTTTTGTTAGTAATCAAAGTAGATTTTCATCTTATACTTCGCCTAATGATTAGCATGCAACAAACCCAAGTACTTGAATGATGATTGACAGTGTGGCAAATGATGTAGCTGTTGATATTGATAGTTGAGAATAAAACTGTTTTTTCTTTCTATCAATTTATTTAGGACTGTCCTTGCATGAGTAATTTTGAAACAATTTTTGTGTGTTAATAAATTACTCAGTTAGTTCCTCTATGCAATCACTTGGTTTACTACTGAAAGCCTCATTGCATGAAACATGACATCTTGGGATGTAGGCTCAAACCATACAGAAAACATTTTACTCACTTTAAATATATCTGGTGATATCTTAAGTTCTTCATAAGTCTTTCTTGATATCTTGTTGATATTCCCACTTTTTAATACTCTAATATAGTAGTATCATACAGTTCAATACTATCATGATATGTTGATATCTTGCAAATGCAGTAAGTGAATGTTGATAGAGGATTCAAATATATAAAAGAAGAAGAAATGCTCCAACAAATCAACAATAGATCAAGAATAAGTTAACTAACATTAGGATGTGCTTACGTGCTAAAAAAACCCGTTTGTTTCTTGATCGATAATCAATTACTTGATACAATTTTCCTTATTATTTTCTTTGTTCTGCAGATTATGATGTTCCAAGCCAGACTGATGTTTGGAGAAATGAATATCCATGACAGGTACACCAATTGGCGACTTGATGTTGACGATATGTCATATGAGGTATCAAATTGATGTAGTTTTTCTTACGGTACAATTTTGTTTTCGTAAATACAAACAATACAACTTAATGATATCATTCGTTTGTTGTTCTAGGAATTGCTCGAGCTTGGAGAGAAAATTGGGCATGTGAGCACTGGATTGAGGGAAGAAGAGATCTATAATTGTTTGAGTAAAATTAAAAAACACTCTATCAATGCTTCTTCAGCCATTCAACTTTCTACTGAACTGGAAAAGAAATGCAGCATCTGTCAAGTGGGTTAAAGTTTTAATTTCAAATAATGCCTTGCTGTCTCAAATAATGCCTTGCTGTCTCAAATAATGCAAAATTTAATAATAATATGCATATTTACATCTTACAGGAAGACTATGAGGTAAATGATGAAGTGGGGAAGCTTGATTGTGGCCATAGTTATCATATACATTGCATAAAACAATGGCTTCTTAGAAAGAACGCATGCCCTGTTTGCAAAGCCACTGTTTCTGAAAGTTAGAATCAAAACAAGATTTTTTTTTTTTTTACTTTAAATCTCAAAATCTTGTTTCCTTCCTTTAACGTGTATATTAATTATTATCATACCTTGACCCATTTGGCTAAGTGGCGATGGATTGAAAATTGAAATATTTATTTATCTTAATTCTTGTATGCTTTGTTCTTGGAGAAGTTATTTTATTATTTATTTATCAAATACAAACTATACAAATCACATCCCATGGGCCATGGGCCCATGACCCATATCAATCAAATACGTTTTAATACCATCTTAATTTTTTTACATCATTTTTCTTTAATAATTTCTGTGTGTCTCAGAGACTCTCAGAGATTTCATCGTGTTGAGATAGAAAATCAACGATAAAAGGATATACCTCATCGACCGCCTGGAAAATAAACATGAATTAGGAAGCTAAATTAGGGTTTTGGATTTTAAGATTCCAAATAATACACTTACCCAACGACCTCCAACTAGATCATAATGACCATAATGTGGCCCATCTGGTTTTCCAAAAACTTTGTAAGTAACAACATCCTGTGGGAAGAGCTGTGCAGTTTCTGTTATGATAGATTCAAAGCAAATATTTCATCAGTTTCTCTGTGACAACCGAAAACATTGTTGAATGGGAAAAATATCAAAATATACTACAGGTGATTATTTGTTATTACCATATACTGCCTCAGGTGGGCAGATAAGATCCTGGTCCCCGGCAAGTGCTAATACAGGAACATCGCAATTATCAATATGATCCTTGTAATAGAATGTACCAGTTCTGTTGCGTAATCCGCCCTCTTCAAATGCAGTCGTTAGCTGAAACACAAGCTTGGCAGGAACTGTGCCTGTGAATCAATCATAACATCAAAAGTAAGGCTTAAGCACAACCCATGCATACAAAAACTCAAAAAGGAAAAGAAATCGCAAAAACTTATAACACCAAAGTTATCAGATAAAATAAAAAGTAATTGCATGCATAACTCACAGAAATTTGTTAGGACAAGTTTCTTAAAGTGTTCAGGATGCATCATGTCTGGCGCAGACACTTGAGTAGTGATCCAAGAAAAGAAGTAAGGTGGTTCAGACGTGAGAGGATACGCAGCGGCCATTATTGCTCCAAATGGAACAACTGGAACATTAAGTGCTTGTGCAGGATCAGCCTGTATATATGTTACCATGAGATTTTTTTTTTGAAAGGGTATTATATAATTCACTGACAACAGTGTGAGATTTTTCGATAGCACTCACAAGAGGTAACATTAATTTCAGAGAAGAATTTGACGATTTATAGTCAAGAGAAGATGCTAAAGTAGCCACAGCTGCAAAGTCGGATTGTTTTCTTTCAACGCCTACAATAAAATTTCAATTAGTTGTTATTTGTAGATTTTACATTTCAAAAACACTGGTGATTGTGTGGTGATTTCAAAACTTCAAACTCACAATATCTCAAATATCATCTTCATTCACAAGGTAGCCAGGTAGGTAATATATTTTATTTTAAACCTTAAATTTACAATGAAAAGAGAGACATACCACATCGAGACAGCATCGAGTACAATAAAATTCCTCCCATGGAGTGACCAATAGCAAGAAGCTTTCCATCTTTGGGATGGGTATGAGCTTTGATGAACTCTATCTACACAAACATGATAAATGTGAAAATGTTAAAAATGAAGAAAAATACACAAATTTCCTTGCAATGAAGAATATTATTATTCACGCAGGGAGATTTAGCTCAATTGGCCACATTGATTCTAAAGATTTATGCAGTTCAATGTTGAAAGTTCCCTATATTATCAATAAATAAATAAAAGAACACTATTTACTGACCGCAATAGGAACATCCTCTTCGAGGTAATGATCAAAGTCCCAGTCATAAATTTGGATTGTGTCAAGTTGTTTCTGGAAATCCTTAATTGTATCTGAAAGACGTTCCTGCAGGTCAGATAATTGAGGCGAAACGGATTTTTGGCCTTCATCGAGAAGATTTACAAATTGCTGACTGAGATCTCTGATTTGTTTAGAAGCTACAGAATCCTGTCTTTTTTCGAGCAAGGTTGAAAACATTTCTTGTATTTCATTGAACCGATCAGATAAACCAGCTTCTTCAAAGACTTTAGAAATTCTTCCCATAAATTTTGATGTTACAGTCTGTAATTGACTTTCACTCATATAATCTGAAACTGTTTTAGTGAGAAGGAAAAGTGTATCGTTTAACATGGTAGTGAACTGTAATTTGTCGAATGATGCCAATGCCACTTCCTCTCCTTCAGTCTCATTAACGGTCGAAACTTCTTCTGACACCTGTAATCGACTGTCAGTTTCTTTTAGCTTAGATAGTATGTCATCTTCAAAGTCCTCGTCCATTAGTTTGCTTGAAATCTGTTCAGTAGACACGGAGTTGATACGTGAGCTCAGCCCAGAACCTCTAACTTCAACAATCCAAGTATCAAATCCTTGGTTGGACATGTTGCGAGCAAAAGAAATCTGAAATGTTTTAAAATATTTAGAACATCAAACATACAAATATTGGAATTTCATCCTCTTATCAATTTAGAACATCAACTGCTCAGGTAGATTTTCTTAAAATTTCCAGTATTGGTAATCTAAAAATCATCCTAAAGTGGAATATTATCATCTTGTAAAATTGATTACCTCAGGTGAGAGATCAAACCCGTTAGCATTGGTTCCCAGACCTGGAAGCAGTAGCAGAGGGTGATTTCTTGGCGGTGCCTGTATGGAAAGATGATGATAAAGAAAAACAGAGGCGAATTTTTTCCTAATTAATTGCTATTCTCGGAAGAAGAAATCTAGCTTACGGATTAGAAAATGCGGAACCTTTGGGCATGGAATATAACGCCAAAGAGCAATCTTCCATTCAGTCCCTGGAACATCCACATAGTGGAGCTCATCAGCTGTACAAACCTCTTCTTTCTCCTTATTCAATTCAATCTTCGATGAATTTGAACCCGATTCTGCCGGTTCTGATTCCGACGATGCTGGAGAAGACGAAGCTCTTAAACTACTAAACGAGGAACGAACCGGAATCCGGTGGAACAACAATTTTCTCGAGTTCGTATTCGTAGTCCTTACCCATCCCATCGGCAAGATTGACGAAACGCGGCGGAAGACGTCGGTGGTCGTCGCTGCAAATTGGATCATCATCTCTGGTGACTTAGTGAGCAAGGAGTGGTCGATGTATTTCCAAATCCTTGTTTGAAGTTCACAAACTGTAGTAATGGACCAAACTGGGTTAGGCCCATTCTAGTTTAGGCCCATCAAAAGCCAACCGAACTGTTCTGTTTTCTGTTACATTCCTATCTCCTCCGGACCTCCGTCGTATCGCAAAACCCTACCTCCTCCGCCGGTAGCAATGAGAAGAGTTCTACACTACCTTTCTCCCGTCATCCACCACCATCACCAACGCCGCATTCTCACTTCGACACTTCCACTCCCTTGTATCCTCCTCTCCAGAATTAGATCTTTCTGTTCCACTTCCTCCTCCGAACCCCCACCCCCAATAACTACCCCCGATGAATCCGATGATGCCATCCCCAACGAATCCAATGAAACGTCTTCTGCTGAAGACATCGGAAACCCTGGTATTACCGCACACTTGAAAAAATGTATTATCGGAATTGTGATCTGTTGTTAATGCTGTATGCTCGAGCCCTAAAAATCCTATCTTTTTTAATTTCCTAAGTGATATTCTTTTGTGATTTGGGTTGGTGCAGAGTTCAAGGCTTTAATCAAGAATTACATCGATTCAAAAGACAAGGAGTTATTGCCTAAACTCATGGATGCAGTATACAAAAGGAACTTATCGAAGAAGCATGAACAGACTGACGATGAGATTGTCGAGGATCTACGGATGAAATGGATGAAACCAATAGAAATTGTCACTGACAAGCAGTATGACGAAGGTTTAGAAGAGATACCCACTGACGATGAAATTGATAATTTGTGTGATTTAGGGTCGATTGTTGAGAAGAAGTATGAGAAGAAGGAGTATTTCAATGTCGACGATGCCAAATGGGATCGTGTTGTCCGTGATGCCATGGAGAAAGGAATTATTAAAGATATCAGTAAGTGTGAAGAGATACTTGAGGATATGTTTCGCTGGGACAAGCTTCTTCCGGGTATGATTTTTTTTTTTTTAGATGATCATCTGATTGATTTATTTTGGTTATTTTTCCATTTCATTTTCTTTCTCTATTTTAGTTTTTCTTCTTCTTTTGTTTTCTGTGAGGAAGGGTTTAGAAATTAGAAGTTAGAACCATAAAAAATAGAGTAATTGACTACTGTAATACCATATTACTATCAAATACTTTCCAACACTTACAACATCAGGTTGTATTACTTATATTCAACTCTTTATCCAAATGCTAAAACTTCTCAGTAATTGCATATTTGCATGTATATCATATGTTTTGCTTCACACTATCACTTGCTCGGTTTTCTTTCTGATGGAAATTTCTTAATTTCACATAATCATATAATCCAAATGGATTTTAATCTTGTACTTCTTGTGAGAAATTTCCATAGGTCAATTTTTTAAAATTCAGTAGGATTTTATGAATATTTTTTGTTTTGCTATCTTTGTACTATATTTCATGTTTACACAGATGAAGTGAAGCAGAAGGTAGAGGCTAAGTTTGAAGAACTGGAAGATATGTGTAAAAATGGTGAAATAGAGCCTGAAAAGGCATACGAAACATACAAGGAATATGCAGATAAAATGGTTGAGGAATGTGAATTGATGATGGAAAAAAACCAACCTTTGGATGAATTGAAAATAGATGATATGGAAAAGAAGGTACGTATAGATGACCCTCCTGGTGAGGGACCTGTTCTTCGGTGGCAAACACGTTGTGTATTTACACCTGGTGGTGCATGGCACCCAAAAAACAGAAAAGTTAAACTTGCCGTGACTGTGAAAGAACTAAATCTTTCAAAACATGCTTTGCTTCGACTAAAGGAACTTGTTGGAAAGCGGTACAACCCAGGCAAAGATGAACTTATGATAACAAGTGAAAGGTATGCCGTTTTTAGTTTATTGTAATGTAAACTTTATCTGGAGTTTAAAAAGGCAAAACTTCACCTAGAAATTCTGCACTAAAAGACAAAGATGGGTAATTTTTTAGAGAAGAATGGCTTTTAAAAATAATAAAAGTAATAATATATTTAATATAAAACCAATAATAGTATTATAATATATAATTATATATAGAAGGATGGGCATTGAAAACCTAATAAGCTTACTAATATAACTCCCAGCTGACTGACCTTGTCACTAGTGACATCAACCCAATAGACATCATGGATGCTATCCAGTTTTTTTCCAAGAAATCTGACTGTTCGAGGTTGCTACGGAAGTATGGATTCGATTTGGTTCTCTCTCATGACACCTTAGGTAAGAGCGGAACGAAAGGTGAAAACTGAAGGAGTGGAGGTCCCATGAGGTGGCGACAAAAGGAGCAATAAGAGATACCATTCTCTTGTTTGTGATCAAAGGCCTCATCCTGATGCTACCTCCATAGAATTCTGTCCCTAGTCTTGGAACTCTGTTGTGTTAAATAAATCTATATTATGACCTATAGATTACAATATAAGTGTTAGATTAGACTTAACTGTTAAGGAGTTTACTTGTATTTCTAAAAAAAAAAAGGAAAAGATAAAAATACTGTAATTAGACGATTAGTGCCAATATAATGAAAACAATGCCTCCCTCCCAGTTATTTTTCCTCCGTTAGTTTGGACTGAAGAGCACTGGAGGAAAAATGCAGGATTTTTTAAGGAGTATTGTGCCTTCCTCTCATCTGGACAATACTCTCTAAGGCCACTAGAGCTCAATCTTAAAGAGGCCATGAAGGATGTTAGCATATATCTCAATGTAACATCCGTCAAAATCGTTAGTTAATCATTCAATCTCTTCTGCTTTAAAAAAATGTAATCAGGGAATGTAATGTATTGGAGAATAAAATGACTTTTAGTTTCAACTCATCTTAAAACTACTGTGCAATCAGGGCAATGTCCAAACTTTATTATTCATTAAATAAAATTGTAATTTTATGATTTTTATGAAGAAAATGTAAATAATAACGCCAGCTTATGAGTTTACGACAAAAAGTGAAAAGTGAAAATAATTTGAGAACCTAAACTTAAAAGGGTGAATGATGTGAAATGATCATTGAATGTATTTTTTCTTGAAAGCCATCTCATTGTCATGTATATGTAAAAGAATCAAGAATCTATTTTCCTCATTTTTAAATATTCACTTGTAACATCTTACCTTTAGTATTAAGTTTCTTCTTGTTCTTAGGTGGGAGCAACGTGAGGAGAACAGGAAAGATTGTTTGAGAACTCTTTATGCGCTTATTGAAGAAGCAATGTGTGGTGACAAACTAGCTTCAGAAACTAGAAATGCTTTTGTGAAGAATAAGCTTCGTACAAATGCGCCATTCATGGAGAGACTTCGAACAAAAGTTGCTAAATTGCATCCTTCCTTGCCAACATAATTAAATTCGTTTGAATTTGGTCACTTGATTAGTCGATTTACCAAATATCTATTGTAGAGGAAAGGTATTTTCTATGATTTCATCAATATCAAAATATAACACTGCCTGCTTTGTTTGGATATACTAGGTCATACATTTTATTTTGGTACATGGTTTACTGCTTTTAACCTTAATAAATGTATTGGTTTAATTAGACTTGGTACTGGAGGTGTTTCATTTCTGCGATTACAGTATCCAATATAGATTCTCTATCAATCTGTATATTATATGATAGAACACATATATAATCTATCAATTCTATCTGTAGTTTTGTAGAAAAGTCCATCTCTAAGTACATACCATACCTTGTAGGAATTGGGTATTAATTGTTGCAGTTGATCCAACCTTCATTTGATTTTTTCTCTTCTGCTCATACAATGATACCTGTAAAATGCAAATCAGTTATTTAATTTTCCAAAGTAAACAACTGTGCTACCTGAAAAGACTGGAAACTCACCCTTTCAAAAATATCTTTGTTGTTATTTATATAGTAAATTTTTTGATATGGTTTGCATCCTGCATCCATAATGCTGGTGAGATTAGAACAATGTTTACATTAGTGGCTTAAGGATTCAAATAGTTTCATTTTTTACACATCCATCGGAGGCGTAGTCGTTCATTGTAATGCGCCTGGTAGTCGTTCATTGTAGTGCGGACACAAGATCAAAGATCTCACTGTGTATTTAAGGAGATGTATACCCAAATAAGAAAGCACTGGAAATCATTACAACATACACTTGAATTCTATTACCCTCTAATGGAATTGGCTTTTAGGACCGACGACCTCAAGTGCCTCAGATGATCAGTTACCAACACTACAAAAAAAACGTCAATCCTAATCCGTCAATTATAATTTATAAGGTCTTTCTTTTGTAACAAAACTGTGTAAGTGTCATTATACTTCATCCTAAAAAGAGATTGATTTCAGCCATGTTTCAATCTTCATTTTATTATTAAATGTTTGAATAACTTGCTCCTCAATTCACCCAACAATATTATTTATGAACATCTCTAGATCTAGGGATCTTCTTCAAAACATTTTTATTAAGTGTCTTGTATAATTTCTCAAGGTCGTAGCTTCCATTTTTAGCAATGCCATCAATCTCCTTTTTAAACCTTGAGTATAGACTAAGCATCGTTTGTAAGGAGACAAATCCTAAAATGCATGATAACAAAATTAGAGATTGTAATCACATGATCGATATGATTAATACAAATCAAAATCAATTAGGTCTCACCGAAGTACAGAAGATTGCCGGAGCTAGTAAACCAATTTCCGATTATCGACACTATCCATAGAAAACCAATAGCCTGTAATTTTAAAAAAAAAATCTTCCATTTTATAACAATCGATTATGTTACATATAAGATTAGTTCAACTGATCATAGTTATTGTTAAGGTTAATGAGAATTCGGGGTTTTGAATTTCGTTGCGTATTTTAATTAATTTTTTACTACGATATAACCAGAGTGGTATATTATGTAGCTCTCATATATATCTCGAGGTAGATTATATTTCTACATTTTAAGTAAAAAAGTATCATCCGTTATCAAAAAAAAATCAATCATGTATATATACCAGAAGAAACATTTTAAGGTCTTTTCCGTGAGAAATATTATAGAGAACATTAAGAACACGCGTCAACTTGACATGGAGTTTCCGAGCCAACTCCATAGTTTTACGTTCTGATAGTACTATCTCAGGTTTCCTGGGAGGATTCCTGGTGAATTTAGATTGAATGCTTGTTAGATCACAACTTAATTAACTATAAAGGAGAATACCAGCTAATCAATTAGTACCAGTTGAAGAAATAAGCAAGATTGGTGAAGAAAAAACCCGCGAGCAAAGTTGCAATGGAGATGTGGGAGAGAAGAGTGATTAAGTTGTATTTCACCACCTCGAATAAAAACCATATAATCGTCATTCCGGCAAGAATTCCTCCCGATAAGCGTTTGTCCTTCCATAGCAGCACATCGGCCACTACATTTTAAATGTTCGAATTATAAACACGCTCGCCATCAATTAATTGAAAAGATTAATATTGTAATTACTAGTTCCTCGGCCGAGCATGGAATGGAGAGATTGTTTTCGACCAAACAATTTCATAGAGGAGCTCTTGTATTGCTTGCTACCCGAGTTGGAAATAGACATGATATACGTAGATTGGTGTGCGGTTTGGAATTCGGTTGAACAGTTGGCCGTTTTTATATGATTAATCATGGTGTTATATATTCTAAGATTGATAGTTAAGAAATTAGGGTTTTGAAGCAAGGAATGGCTTTAGTTATTTATTTTGAAATTAAAAAATATTCCCTTTAGGGTTTAGTAGTTAGAGAATTAAGAAATATTCCCATTAGGGTTTTAGACTTAATTTGTTTCAATTTTAAAAGATAGAATTTTTAGCTATAAATATCCTAAGATCAACTGATGATCACATAGAATCTTAGTATATATCTTACCATGTGTTTTAAATAGGATTTGAAAAGTTTAAGGTTAAAAAGATTATTTAAATATAGATCACTGAATTAGTAAAAAATATTTGTTTGTAGGTATTTTCAGCAATAGATATTTTCACAGGGTTTATAAATAAATAAATCACAATAAGAATGACTGCCATTGCAATCTCCTAAGATGTCGCTGACCATCGCCGGAGTGTTCTCCCCTTGCATATGCCCAACCAAAACCGTCTCCTTTACACTCATATCGTCCCCAACTCCTCCTTCCTGTAAAAAGAAAACCACTCGATTAGCCTCACACCGTCGCAGAATAAACCTCACCTCCATTGTCACGGCAGTGGGAAAACCTTCCTCTTCAAATCCAGAAACCCACTACCCTTCTCTAACTCTAGGATTTGAGAGTCTGATGAAGACATTCCCTATCAACGTCACGAGAGCGGAGGGAAGGCCTCTCAACGTTCCTCTAACGGCTCCGTTTACAATCGCGACTTCAAGGTTAGATTCAGTGGGAAACGTCGCCATACGTGTGGAGCTGCACAATGGATGCGTAGGATGGGGTGAGGCTCCGATTCTTCCATTCGTAACCGCCGAAGATCTTCCGACTGCCCTCGCAAAGGCCAACGCCGCTTGCCAATTTCTCGTCGGATCTCCGACAGAGACGTTGGGGAAAGTTCTGAATAACGTCGGAAATCTACTCCCCAATCATGATTTTGCCTCCGTACGTATTTTAAAATAAAAATAAATAAATTTCCAATTTATATCCTATTTCAATTATCTTTAAAAAAGCCCAAGGCTTAAAGCCCAAAACTTAAAGCAAACTCATTTTAGGACTTCTTTATATAGAGCCCATCCCAAATTACTCACTCCTAATTACTATTTACTAATTATCATTTTCATATTTATTAATTACACTTAGGGAGATTAGTTTAACTGGTATAAAGTTTTTTATACTAAAAAGAAATTCAAATTTACTTATTACAATAAGACATTGAATTGAAGGTTAGAGCCGGAATGGAGATGGCACTGATAGACGCAACGGCAAATAGTATTCGAATTCCTCTATGGAAGTTATTTGGCGCGAAATCAAATTCGTTGACAACTAACATAACTGTAAGTTATTACCAAATTTCAATATTACCTTTTTTGTCTGCTTTACTTCTGTTTGATCGACATTTATGAAATAAAATTCCATTAGATCCCGATTGTTTCACCAACCGCGGCAGGTGAGCTCGCCGCGAAATACCATCAACAGGGATTCGAAACTCTCAAACTCAAGGTTGGGAAAAACTTGAGTTCTGACATCGAAGTTCTAAAATCGATTCAAAGTGCACACCCAAATTGCTCCTTCATCTTAGATGCGAATGAGGGTTACTCTGCCAATGAAGCACTCCAAGTTCTCCACAAATTACACGGCAATCCGATTTAACTAAATAACTAATTAACCAAAATTCTAGTTTTTTGTAGTCTAAACCCCCAACTTGGTTTTTTTTCTTCTAGAGATGGAAATTACTCCAATTCTGTTTGAACAACCAGTCGGACGTGATGACTGGGATGGACTTGGTCACGTTAGTCGTGTTGCCAAGGAGAAGTATGGTGTATTAGTTGCCGCAGATGAAAGTTGTAGGAGTTTAGAAGATGCTTTGAACATTATAAATGGTAAACTTGCCCATGTTATTAATATCAAATTAGCCAAATTGGGAATCATGGGTGCCCTTAAAGTTATCGAGGCCGTGCGGAATGATGGATATCTCGATCTTATGATTGGTGGTATGGTTGAAACCAGACTTGCTATGGGGTTTGCTGGTCATCTTGCAGCTGGGTTTGGTTGTTTCAGGTAATCTGAATTATTATTATTGAGAATCGTTTTGGATGCAGACGATCGCGCTAGAATCATTTCTTATTTTTTTTGCTTCATTAATGTAGATATGTTGATCTAGATACTCCTCTCTTAATGGCACGCGATCCAGTGTTTGGTGGCTATGAAGGTACAAATTATTTAACATCTGAACCTTATATTATCTGGGTGAATTTCAAGTGAAATCTCACTATTTGAGAAGTTCTTATTTAGTCCTCAAATAGTAGAATCTCACCTTAATTTCGCCCTATATTATTTTCGGAATATGTGTTGATATATCTTTATGTGATTCTAACTCTATTTAGCGAATGGTGCGGTATACAAGTTCACAAATTGTGGAGGCCATGGCGGGTTTCTTCATTGGGACTCTATTTCATAATCAAGGTATAAAAAAATCTTTTTCATCACAAACTCAATTAGACAGCATGTGGTGGAAAGAATAAAACTATTGAGAGATCAGTAAATACTTTTTATTATTAGGAATTCTACATCCATTGAGATTGATGTGCTTCACCCATAAAATTCCGCGAATTCATCTATATAATTATCCGCACGATTCCATGAAGCAGTGGAAATTCATTTTACATTTCAGAAAAAAGAGAGGAGGAAGAAGAAGATCATGGTTGGTGTTGATGAAATTGGGGTGGTGGTTTAAGAGCTGGTGTGATTAATCTTCAAAGTTGAGTTCTGTTTTGTCTGTTGTCATGTTGTTTTGTAGTTAATTTACAATCAATAAAAACACATATCTTTTCTTTTTTTTGAAGTAATTAAATTCCATTAAAAAAAGGTCAATACCTAGTTTAAATAAAGTATAAAAAATAAAAAAACAGAAGTAAAAAAAATGAGTAAGAAACTCATTGACTCTTTCTCATTAGCTATGTATAACTAGATACGTTGTCTCAGTATATCTTTTCCTCATTATCTGTGAAGGTAATTCCACCCTTGTGGGTAAAAAATGAAATTATATATAGAAAATATGAATTTTGAAATATTATATAAAATATCCTTAAATTTGTCGTTCATTATAAATCCAATTTTTTTTTTTTGAAATAATTAAATATAATATTCTCATTCACCATATATATTGTAATTTTACAACACTGCCATTTGAATCTGATTATAGTAAGCACTTATATAGTTTGAATAAATAAAAGCAAAATCATAGTCCCACATCGCTAGAAGTCAGACTCGGTAAGAATCTACAGTGCTATATAATGGATCCAAAGCATATGAAAAAACTCATACCTTTCTCGGCCTTTTGGCTAAGATCAAGTGTAGTATCTGTTCTTATCAGTTTAATATCTGATATGTGAGTCATCGACTCACACGATATTAAATTAATTTTTTTTGGGTGAAGGTTCATTACAGTGGCTTGCCATTGGAACCTTCGAACGTCGTCATTGTGTTGCACTATCGCTTTGACTGGCGTAACCTTACCAATTTTTTAAATTAATTTTTTTTTCATGTAGATTGGTTAAATGAATTAAATTATTCATCATAAGCAGATTTAAGTTCTGTGTTCTTCTTTTGGTCAGTGAAGGAAATGATAAAAATTAAAAACAGAGTAACCACATTTTGGTTTTCGAGAAAGTCTAAAAAACAGAGCAATATGACTGGTCGTCGTCATCCTCCTCTTCTTTCTCATCCTCCTTTTCATATGATCATGGGTGCCGGGGATTTCGTCAAACGATCTATTCTAGCGTTCACGGATTCCAACTTCGCGTCCAATGCTTGCTTGTGATGAACTCAAGCGGTAGTCGCCTACGAGTCATTGCCTGGATTCTAAACAGAATCGAAAGGACATATCGGAAGATGGGGTTGAAAATGGGAAAGGGAGATATGGGTTGTATACTTGTATAGAGGAAGAAGAAGGAAGTCTTCCGATGATTGGTAAATATAATGAAAATAACATACATACCCTAATCAACTGCTAACTCTATTTTATTGTAATCAGCTTTTTTATTTATGACAATCAGATTGGGTACAACTTACAAGGATAAATATTTGAAAATAAGATAATTATCACGATAACTTGATAAGCAATCTATAATCCGTTTCTTTAAAGGTAATTTTGATTACTTAAAATAAGGTTTACATAGTTTTTGTAGTTCATAACAAAAAAGAATAAGTTTAGTACATATAACAAAATAAAGTAAAGTAGTAAAACAGTAAAAATCTAGAAATTAAAGTCAATCTCAAAAAGTTGAATTGAAACCAGATCTAACAGTAAATGATTACGATCTTAATAATCAGATTACCTTCATAAAAATTTTATAAATAGAGGGTCACTCTGATTCATTTAGACATGTTAAATTTCAGAGAGAAGTCCCAGACTCCCAACGAAACAGAACAAGAGCAACTAAAAGTTCGAGCTGATTTCCTCGCGAAATTTTCAGATCGACGTTTGTTCGAAACGATGTTGAGCATTGATCGAATCCACCCTCATCAACTTTAAACCACAATTCTACTTAAGAAAGTAAGGATAACCATCTTTTAACTAGGGTTATCGTGTGCTGCAGATACAATTCAATCTCTCCCATGAGGATTCAGAGCATGTCCGCTTAGCCTATTTTGGACGAACCCAAATATTAGAGAGGCCAGCCTGGTAGGTTCACCAAACGTCCAAACCTGAGATCAGGCTATAAATAGTAGGGCATGTGGTCTTAGCTAGGGGTTGTTTTTTTTGGATAGTTGGAATGACCTAGTTTTAGAAGACCCCTTTCATCAAAAGAACATTGACGATATGAATTCATGTAATTATATCATTTTTAATAGAATTTTGGACTAAACTACAAAAATCCAATACTTATTAAAATTTAAATACATGAAAATCTTAAAATAGCCCATTAAGTATTTAATTTTTAAACAATTGGGCCTCTAGCCTTCTACGGTTTCAATCTGATTACTGATTTGGTAACAATATTATTATATAGTTTCTATATTTGTAAAAATAAAAGCAAAATCATAGTCCCACATCGCTATAAGTCAGACTCGGTAAGAATCTACAGTGCTATATAATAGATCCAAAGCATATGAAAAAATTCATACCTTTCTCGGCCTTTTGGCTAAGATCAAGTGTAGTATCTGTTCTTATCAGTTTAATATCTGATATGTGAGTCATCGACTCACACGATATTAAATTAATTTTTTTTGGGTGAAAGTTCACTACAGTGGCTTGCCATTGGAACCTTCGAACGTTGTCATTGTGTTGCACTATCGCTTTGACTGGCGTAACTCTACCAATTTTTTAAATTAATTTTTTTGGTAACTGAATTTCGAGATTGTTTTTTTTTTGGTAAGATAAATAAGTTGAATATGAGATCTTATTTAAACTAAGATTAATAAAGTTAAGAATATCATGAATGATATAAGAATTATCTCCTAGCTCCCTCTTCTAACGACGTACTCTTAAATCATTGACACACTAAGTTGTTTGTATCTTCCTTTCTCAAAGATATACTTGAGCTGACCAGGCTACCTTTTCTTTGTACCTATGGTTCCTCACCGGCCAAATATACCATATAAAAGCTGCAAATGCTCTCAGGTTCCTTTGGGATATAATTTTTCAATTCATGTGATTAGGTCATCAATGCAGATGCGGTGTTTGAAATACTAACCCCCATCATCGATCCTTCAGAACGTGTAAGTAGACTGTTGAAATTGAATCGAGATATCGTGGACGTACCAGTATTTGATGAAGAGATGTGCGATCGACTTATCAACCTCACAGAATACAGAAGTCGGTTGAATGTCCTGGTCTCAATGCCCCAGCTTATCAAAGGTTATGAGCTTACTCCACCGAAGTCACCATAGATAGATTACCAACTTCATCGTCTTGTAGCTCCAAATGTCTGAAGCGAACGGATCAACAACCGTCAGTGTCATGAGTGAATTGTAAATGGATGTAAAGTGGTAATCGACCTGGTTGAAGAACCGTGAAATCCCTATTCGCTTCCAGACTGATAAATGGAGACGACTTCTCTCGCAAACGAACGATCTCCATCCAAATCGGCGAATCCCCAGACCGACATGCAACATTTGACAGTGCATGGCCCTGAGCATACCTCTCATACATCCATTTGGCCCACAATGAGGATTCCGATATTCATATCTTGGTGCTTTGTCTAACTACAATCGCGCAATAGAGGAGCCTTGGGTCTTTGAGACCGAGTCCACTATCTGGTTTGGTTAACCATACGCTGCTAAGATACTCCCTTGCAGTCCCCCCATATGAAATTATACATAATCTGCCTAACTAATTTTTAGGATACCTATTAGAACTTGCAAGGCTTGGTACTAGTAGATCAATTTTCCCATTAGAACCCAATTCGCTAGTTGTATACGTCCCTCATATGACAATGTTCGATTCCTCCATCTTTTCAGGCAGGACCTTAGTTGATTAAGAAACATTTCACAATCAGATCTTCTAAGGCTCCTCCCCACAATGGACACACTACAAAAAAAGACACCTTGTATGACGGATTTTTCGTGGTGAAATTCCCCCACCATAGTTATTCATAAGGGAATTCCGTCACGAAAAGTTCGTCATACAATGTCATTTTTTTTTGTAGTGTCACCCTCAAGTATTTTGTGGCAACGACTCTTCCTGAAAGTTCAACAATTGAATTATTTCATCTTTAGTCGTCGTATACGACTCTGTGAAGATTGATGATCGGACTCTTTTGACAGTTAACTTAATTCTAAGACGGTGAAAGTACTGTAAAGTTAGAAAGGAAACAGAGAATATCATTCGTAAATATCATATGCGTGGACGATTTTTGGCTTCCCATAATAAAGGGTACCAAATTCCTTCCTTCTACAAGATGCACACTTTGCGACATATTCTCCATCAACAAGTTGAATAAGTTGGGAGAGAGGGGATCCCCCTGTCAGAGGCCTCACCCTGCCTAGAATTGATCGGAAGGCTCTCCTTCTATGAGGATCAAGTATGTCGTGGTGAAAAAGCAGCGTGACAATTATAACTGAATTACCACTAGAAAAAACCCGAACGCGTAAGTAAGACCACTCTAGTTCATTGAATTGAAAGCTTTAAAGATGTCCAAGCTAATGCAGACCCTTCTCGTTGTTGATTTTTGCCCAAAGTCCTGCATGTGTTCCTCATCTAGCGCTACATGGTCATCGATCAACCTACCTTTCGTGTAGGCGGCTTGATTTGGCGACAGAAGCTCCAGAGTGACCTCAGATAATCTAGATGCCAATATCCGGGAGATGATTTTATAGACCTTGTTCATACCTGAGATTGGATGAAATTCTTGGATGCATGTTGGATTTCCAATATAATTTATACAATAAGAATTAAGAACCCATTGGGCATTGGCCATTGCGTATTTAATTTTTACAATAGCTGGGCTTTTACAATTTAAATTTTAAACCTGATAATTAGTAACCACTTATATAGTGTTGAACTTTTGATCCTCATATAATTGTATATTTATATAAATATAAATATAAAACCAAAATCATAGTCCCACATCGTTAGAAGTTAGACTCCAAAAGAATCTACAATGCTATATATTGGATACAATGCTGATTGGAGAATTCATACCTTTCTCGGCCTTTTGGCTAAGATCAAGTGTAGTATCTGTTCTTATCAGTTTAATATCTGATATGTGAGTCATTGACTCACACGATATTAAATTAATTTTTTTTGGGTGAAGGTTCACCACAGTGGCTTGCCATTGGAACCTTTGAACGTCTTCATTCCGTTGCACTATTGTTTTGACTGGCGTAACCCTACCAATTCTTTAAATTAATTTTTAGGCAATTGAAGTTTGATTTTTGTTGAATTCTTCTGTTTTTATTTTTGATTTCTACAGTGTCTGTTGTAGTTTATTTATTGTGTTTTTTTTTTAATAAACATATTAATTATTAGTGTTCCCTTGTTAAGCATTTTTATTGTAAATTTATATTATATAATTTTTTATTATAAATTTATATTATATATTTATAACTTGTGTATATTTTTGCAATTTTTCATTAATATAGTATCAATATTAGTTTTTAATCAATAAAAAGAAAAGATACCTAAAGATTATTTGATGATATGAATTCATGTAATTATATCATTTTTAATAGAATTTTGGACTAAACTACAAAAAACCAATACCTATTAAAATTTAAATACATGAAAATCTTAAAATAAGCCCATTAAGTATTTAATTTTTAAACAATTGGGCCTCTAGCCTTTTACGGTTTCAATCTGATTACTGATTTGGTAACAATATTATTATATAGTTTCTATATTTGTAAAAATAAAACCAAAATCATATTACCACATCGCTAGAAGTTAGATTCCATAAGAATCTATAATGCTTATATATTGGATCCAAAGCATGTGAGAAAACTCATACCTTTCTCGGCCTTTTGGCTAAGATCAAGTGTAGTATCTGTTCTTATCAGTTTAATATCTGAGTCATCGACTCACACGATATTAAATTAATTTTTTTGGGTGAAGGTTCACCACATTGGCTTACTATTGGAACCTTCGAATTAATTGTGTTGTACTATCACTTTAACTGGCATAATCCTACCAATGTTTAAAATTAATGTTTTTTGTCATCTTTCGTCGATGAGGATAGCGATCATTGATGTAAGATCATATTAAATCTAACAAACAAATTGTGTGGTTAAAAAATAAATTTTAGCTTTCAAAATAAATAAATTTGATTCTCATTTTCTCTTTATAACATTTAAATTCATTACAATAAATAAATTTATATATCATATAATTAATTATATAAATATTTAATTTTGTTTTCCTTCACATTTTTTCCTTCCTTCCAATTTCCATATCTCAGTAATAATAATAAAAACTCTCATACAAACGAAACAAAAACGCAAGTCAATAATTACGAAAAAACAGATAGCAATTCCCCTATTATTTTGTCGTCGTCGTCGTCCCCCAAATTCTTCCCCTCCGATCCGATCTCGAGCAATTTCCAGTATCGATTGGACTGTGCATGTTGGGATTTAGATTGGAATTCTGATTTAGGGGAGGATTTTTTCGACTTGTAGGGGGTTTTGATTTATCAATCAATAACTCTATCGCTCTCGTTCTCTCCGATTCTTCGGGTTTTTTTTTTTTTTAATTTCAGAAGATGATTGTGGCGAATACAAGGTCAAGGTGTTTCTGCGGGACGAGATGGAAGAGAGAGAGTCAGAACGAGCAGAGGTATCGGAGTAGAAGTAGTAGCGGGGGATGCTGCGGCGGCGGGAGTTTTGGTTGTGGTGATGTGATGAAGACGGTGTCTACGGGGATGGATTTGGCAAGTACTCGGAAACTTGAGGTCCGAGCGAAAAGTGAGGATTTTCGAAAGATCAACCTGTCGACATGTTGTTCTTGTCAGCCCATGATGAGTAGTCTCGATATGTTCTTGCACTCCACCATGCCGACTGTTCCTGTTCAATATCTGTCCAAGGTTTTTTTTTCGTTATTTTTTTAATTTCCTTTTAGATTTTTGCGGATGATGGACTGAGTTCTTGGTTTTGGCAGACGTCGATGAGGGCGTTGGGGACATGCAATGGGGAGGGGAAACCATATTTTGCTCTGGAGGGTCTCTGGGAGTTTTTCACCGAATGGAGTGCTTATGGAGCTGGTGTTCCTCTTGTTTTAAATGAAAGTGGTAGTGTGGTGCAGTATTATGTGCCATATCTTTCTGGTATTCAACTCTATGTTGAATCCACAGTATCGTCTGTGATTACTAGGTATCTTAAATATACTTTGCCCAACTCCTCTCTCCCATTTTTGGTACATTTCGTAGGTCTCCTTCTCTACCGACCAATCAATCAAATGTGCTTAAGAAACCTCAGATCCTTTATGCCCTCAGGGTTCATCAACCCATATGATGCTATTAATCATCCCCTACATCATTCTATTTTATATTTTCATTGGTAGAAAAATCTGTCTGCAATGATCAACCAAAGTCATTGATGTTAGAATTCTCACTTTCATTAATTTACCTTTAACATTCATCTTTTCTATATAGTTATTGTACAAGTGTTTATTGAATTCCCTTCTCTTCTTGGTAATAGTTATTATATACACTTATACATAGCTTAAAAAGAGAAAGTGTTGAGCATTTTGAGTCACTACTCGACCATTTAGAATTTTTTACCATTGAAAATATAGTCCGTAATAGTAGTTACAGACTCACAGTAGTCCCTTTTCATATAGACCGACTCCAGCAACGTTCAAAATCCAGTTGATATCAGGTGAACGTCACTGTAGGCAGTCTTCCTATAACATAGAGTGGCACTGGGCAAGAGAAGATACTTAGGAATAAATAGACGGCAGCTGAAAGAGAGGAACAGTCACGGGAAAACTCAAATTTTGGGAGATGTGGCTTGGGAGATGAAGGGTCTTCTAGAAAGGGGAAGTTGGCAGCTAGGGTTTTCTTAAAAACCCATATAAACTCTTCAACCAATTCGGGTACTTAGATGGATGACGGGATCAGAGCTAGATACGCCTAACGGCCTAATAACCTAGCTAAGATTGAGTGATAAAATGCTCAGCCTTCCATTTCTAATGAATGACTTTCATATGCTATGTTTATAAAACTTATTTTAATATTTGTAAATATTGTTTTTATTGCATAAAAACAAATGTAAGTTTGTAAATTGTAAAGATAATGGATCACAAGATCCAGCCTTATTTTTCCAAACTGTGCCATTTTTAATATAGTAGTTTCTTACTTTCTTTTAAAATAGGAAAATGCAGTCAGTTGCATCAAGAAAAGTTTTTTTTTAAATCGTCGTCATCTGTTCTTGCAATTATCGTAAGTGTTCATTTATCTGTTGTTTATATAGGGGACCTGGTGTGGACAGTGATGGTGAGTATTCAAGGGATTCAAGTAGTGACGTGAGTAGTGATTGTGAGCTCGAAAGGAGCTTAAAGGCTTCAACAAATTGGAAACATCACTATACTGCTAATGATTCTGAACATAGGCTTGCTGACCTTTCGTTAAGAGAAAAACACAATGAATCTTTGGAAGGTTTTTCAAGTGACGACAGCGACGTCATCAATTCTCAAGCTTGTCCGTTGTTTGAATTTTTTGAGCGGGATCCTCCATATTCTCGTGTACCTTTAGCTGATAAAGTGAGTTATTTATTACTGAGATTTCTAAATCAAAACAATCAACTCTATAATTTAGAGGTTGAGATTTGTCACATATAGTATATTGAAACAGTTAAACAACGAAAGAATAAAAATATATTTGTTATGGTCGACTAATTATAGTAGACTAACATCTTTTTTGACGTATTTGTTATGTATTGTAACAGATTTCACAACTTGCATGCCGATTTCCTAGGTTGATGACTCTTTTGAGTTGTGACTTGTCACCTGCTAGTTGGATGTCTGTGGCATGGTATGTAGCATGCTATAATTTGTAGTCTACATACCCTTTTTGTAATTAGTTCCAGTTTCATTGCGGAAAAAAATAAACTTGTGCAGGTACCCAATATATCGAATACCAACAGGAACGACTCTAAGGGATTTGGATGCATGTTTTCTCACATATCATTCACTTGCAACACCTTTGGGAGGTGTGTATTTTTATCTTTCCTTATTTAATATGTCCAATTTTGATAAGATTGGTTATTCCTTATTTAACATGAAAGTTTTAGTTAACTAAATCTATGTAGACGTGTCGAACTAGTTTGCAATTAATCATGGTAAGACTATACTACTACAGTACTATGTTGTTTGATACTTGGACTATTTTACACTCATATTCACATGTGATCATATTTTTTTCTAATCGCTGTCATGTCGGCAATATGAATTACAGCAAACATATTAAGTACCAATCTTCTGTCTCACTTTAAAACCATGATAATACATATGGGTCACTCATTAAAACCAAATATTCAATTGTTTAGGAATAGGTAAATGAATTGGTTTTGCAATTAATTGGGATGGGATTGGGAATGCATTTATATAATTTAACAATTTCTATGCGTTGTTTTGCAATTTGATTTTGTCGTTCATATTATAGTTGCTTTGTGCCTTCAGTAGATTTGGCTATGTTCCCAATCTTGTATATTCATATGAACTCGTTAAAAGAGTAGCACTAGTCTTTTAGATGACAAATAGTTCAAATAGTTCATGATGAAATAGATTGAACTATTGAAGATTTGAAGTATCAAATCTGAATATCACTTTTTATATATAGAATATCTAAATTCTGAACATCACTTTTTATTTACCTTTTGAATTTATTGTTTATCTTAAAATAAATATCTTTTATAATCGATTAATAATTATTTACCCAGGAAACAAATCAATTGTAACCGAATTATGTGTAATTCGATTTGACCAGATATTTTGATCTTATGATCAAGAACTTTAGTTACACTAAATTACACGTAATCTATTTACCATTGATCCTCCTAACCTTATTAACTCATCTAAATATCTAATTCATCTTTACACATTTTAAAAAGAAAGCATTAATTGTATAGTTTTTTGTGTGAGGTAGGTTCATCACTTACTTAAAGCTGTCTATTTAGGCCTCTTAGCCGGATCCGGCTAAACCTAATCCATGTACCCAATTAAATAATTAAAAAATACCTAACTTTTTTTTATCCTATCTTTTTTAAACCTACCTAAAAAACCCTAACTTTATTTTGATCAGATAATAGAGACTATTAATATTTTATATATCATATATGTTTATAAAACAGGGATTGCATGTGGAAAAATAGATCATATATTGGTGTCACATATGCGATCATGTAGACTCAGCACCGGCTGTTCGTCATGCCGCAAAAAAACCCTTGAATAATTGTTAAATCTTTTCATGTTATTAATTGATATTTTTAACAAACCATTGTTTTCATCCCTCCAGATGGCAGCACAGTGGACGGTCCGACTATCGTTCAGCCCCAAGGAACCGAGGACATAAGTAAGTTCTCTCTTCCTGTTTTTGGTTTAGCATCTTACAAAATGAAGGGTTCAGTATGGACTCCAAATGGTGGAAATGAAAGGCAGCATGTACAGTCTCTTTCGCAAGCTGCTGATAGATGGCTTCGCCTTCGGCATGCTGATCACCCTGATTACAAATTCTTCACCTCTCGTAGCGCAGTTCGCAGATGAAGTTGATTTTAATTTTAAATAAAAACATTCCCCCATCCAGTAGTAAGAAGAGGAGCTGTAGACTATAGTTTCTCTTACTGAAATCCTATCGTTTTTTTATCATTTATAGACATAAAAAAGAGTAGAGGAAGAAAATATTAATTCACATAGAGAATGAAGTTATTCTGTCTATGTATAATGTATCTGTAGACTAATAGTTATGTTTTGAAAGGATGCAATTAGATGACATGTTGATAATTTGATATTGTTTATTTTTGTAAGGATTTAATTATTATGTATTTATATTTGAATAATTTGATGTAGGGTAGTTTTTCTTAACATGTAATTATGTAAACATGATTATTTAATTACTTCTATATTTATTCATCACTTATGCTCTCATTATTTCATTCATCTGCCTTTTTCTCTCATTCTTCTCTTCTCTTCTCCCTACTCTTCACATCTTAACACCATCAAAGTATGTGAACTACACTTGATGATAGTTAGCTGCTGCTAATCTCACATCAAAATCTCCTCTCTTTTTTCTAATCCCTCTGATAGTTGTTTTGTAAAGATGTCGGCAATGCCAGAGAAACTATCGTCTACTGATAAGAGTGCGTCTGGAATTTGTTGTTAGTATGAAGCCAAAATTAATCACCATGTACGTGCTTCATATGAGAGTGGAATACATGATTATGTGTCAGATGCTTGACACTAAGATTATCTGTCCAAAGTTGAGACCGTGTAATTGGTACTATCTGAATTTCTCTTAACAAATTTCGAATCCAAACTGTTTCAGAAGTTGTATATGTCATTATGCGGAATTCAACTTCTGTGGAAGAACGTGCAACAGTTGATTGTGTTTTAGAGGGAGTACCAGTTGACCAAGAAACCATATTATTTCCTGTTTCGTCGATCATCTATACATCATGCCCATCTACATCTGTGTATATGTCTATTATGGGTGAAGCTGATAGTGCAAATAGTATCCCATATGTGCTTGTACCTTGTAGATATCATAACACCAGCTTTGTTGCAGTCCAATGAACAATAGTTAGATTTTAAAGATATTGACACAACTTGTTCATGGCAAATGCTATATCCAGACGAGTGTTTACACGGTATAATAAGACTCCAACTCTAAAACCATACAATAATTTATCTTTCAAAAATACTCCATTAGTTGCACTAAGCTTCATAGTGGAAAGCATAAGTGTGGCCACAAATTTTTACTTATGCATATTTGTCCGACGAAGTAGATCGCAGATGTACCGAGATAATATATAACTCTTATTTTTGTAAAATTTCTAGACTATTGATGATGGGTTCATGGGTGGTCTAGAGTCTAGACTCATTAAATTACCTACTGTTTATCCTGAGGTAAGCAGTATTAATAATAATGTTACCCTGCTATTGGGGTCAGGCCTGTCAGATCTTGGTTTGGGCTTATGCCGTAATCAGGTCGGGTCCCGAAGCGGACCCATACCGAAGTTGGGTAGGACTCAGGTCGGATCATTGCTAAGCCTGTGTCATAGACTGAGTTACTGTTGTTATCCTTAGACCACTTTTAGTGAGGGGTGAGGGTATCATCAACTATATAAATAAAAATATGTTTTTTTTTTTATAAAATATCTCGAGTCCAAAATATTGATTGGGCTAAAAAATAAACCCGAAATCAAGTTTTAAATTGCCCGGAAATTCTAGTTAATTTAATTACTGAAATAAAATAACACACAATAAATATTAAATAATTTGGACCTCATACAACCTCAATTTCCCAAATAGTGTAAGTAACCTCATACAACCTCACCCAAATATTTAATAATAATTTTATTTCTCTTTTCGAAGTCAAGTTGAAGAGAGAAGAAGACCGTTGAACATCTGAAATTTGAAAAGAAGTTCCGTTGGAAATCTGAATAAGACAAATCCCAGTCTATCTGAAATCTGAAAAAAAAACTCTCAGAAAAGGGAGAGAAGAACATCTGTCTATCTATCTAGTCATCTTCTGGTCACTGATTGATTCTGCTGTTCTCCGATCAGATTGTGTTGATCTCCGTTTCCGTTTCCGATTCCGATTTCTAGATCTATCTAACGCGATGGTGTGTGTAAGAACACCTGGTACGCCGTCTTCCAAGATCGATCGACCGCCGATTTCGACCCCGGGAGCATCGACAAGGACGGATCGAACCCCAATTTTGACCCCCGGGGGAATGTCGACGAAGACAGACAACTACAGCAACGGTAATAGTAACAGTAACAGTAATAGAACACCGGGGGGAATGGCATGTAAGACGGATCGGACGCCTGGTTCGGCGAGGATGGATCGGACGCTGATATCCACTCCGGGGACTTCGGCGAAGGCGGCTTCGGCAGTGGTGGGATCGGGAAGAGTGAAAGAAGAGAAGATCTTTGTTACTGTTCGTGTACGTCCACTTAGTAACAAGGAAATCGCACACAGGGATCAAATAGCATGGGAATGTCAGACCGAAAATACCATCTCGTTTAAGATCTCAGCATCGTCGCATGATCGACCTAATTCTTCTTATACTTTTGGTAAGCCCTAATTAAACCCTTAATTTTTTCCCCAGCAAAAAAATAAACGATCAATCAATTGTTAATAATATTCTTCCAGATAAAGTCTTCGGACCAACCTGTCGTACTGATGACGTCTACGAAAAAGGAGCAAAGAACGTCGCCCTTTCTGCACTCACAGGAATTAATGGTATTCGAGATTCTTCACCTAGTCTTGCTTCTACTGTGATCCTGCTAATTTTATCCAGTAAATCAACTTAGTTTTTTTTTCTAATTTTGTAGCCACGATATTTGCATATGGGCAAACAAGCAGTGGGAAGACTTTCACAATGAGAGGAATCACAGAGAGTGCTGTTAATGATATTTACAGTCATATACAGAATGTAAGTGTGAATTCACTTCTTCTTCTTTTTCCTTTGGGATAATTAAGGTGAAATTATGTATTTGTTTGTTTGCTTATATCAGAGTCCAGAAAGGAATTTCACTATTAAAATGTCAGCATTAGAGATTTATAACGAAAATGTTCGAGATCTCTTAAAACCAGACTCTGGTCCACTTCGGCTACTTGATGACCCCGAGGTTATTCGTTACTCTGAAACTAATTTTTTTTACCATAACGGGAAATTGAATTTTGAGTATGTATACTTATTTTACATTACAGAAAGGCACTGTTGTTGAGAAATTGGAAGAAGAAACGGTTAAAGACAATAAACATCTAAGATATTTAATTGGGATATGTGAAGGTACAGAGAAAAAAATCTTATTAATGGTAATTCAAATCATTCCTTATTTTATTTGCTCTTTCTTATGTAATTTCCAGCTCAAAGGCAAGTCGGAGAGACTTCATTAAATGACACAAGTTCTAGATCACATCAAATAATAAGACTGGTAATTATTTTTCAATATGATTCTCAATATCTAGTTTGATAAGAAATTTGTTACATACAATCTAAGTTATGATGTTTAATTTATCATATGATTATTGTAGACAATTGAGAGCAGTCTTCGTGAAGCCTCGGATTGTATTCAGTCCTTTCTGGCATGCTTGGCAAGTGTTTGTATTTAATTATGTTTTTTCTTGATCTAATTTGAATCTTCCTTGGAATTTTCTTATTTTGATGGATTTATGTTGTACATTTTTGTTCAATCTCTATGTGTAATACTAATTCCTGATCAAATTAGAATTTTCTATGAGCATGTTATTATTTTCAAAAAATAACAGAGTTACTGGAATTCTGCAGAATTTTGTAGATCTTGCCGGAAGTGAAAGGGTCTCTCAAACTCACACAGAGGGTACCAGATTAAAGGAGGGTTGTCATATTAATCGTAGTCTGCTTACTCTCACGACTGTTATTAGAAAACTCAGGTAAAAATTTCCTTAAAATTGAATCAATTTATATTTAAAATGATTGGAGTATTAGAAATTAATTTCTAAAACACTAAAGCCCAAGCTAGATAGATCGACTATTCAAATTTCATCAATAATGCTTAGAAAAATTTCTTCCTTGACATCTGAATTTTTATGTTTGATTGATCTTTTGCAGTTCGGGTAAAAAAGGAGGTCATGTACCATACAGAGATTCAAAACTAACTAGAATATTGCAACTCTCTCTTGGTGGAAATGCCCGAACCGCAATCATATGTACATTGAGCCCAGCTCTTAGTCATGTTGAGCAATCACGTAATACACTTTCTTTTGCCACCCGAGCAAAGGAAGTTACTAACACTGCTCAAGTAAATATGGTATGTGATATATGTGTGTCACTTTCTTTTATCGTTAAACGTTTTTGGCCAAACTACTGATATTTCTTTGATCATTAGGTTATCTCGGACAAAAAACTAGTCAAGCATCTTCAGAAAGAGGTGGCTAGACTTGAAGCAGAGCTTCGAACACCAGAACTTTCCAGAACTTCTGAAGAATTGCTTATGGAGAAAGAAATGAAAATTAAAAAGGTCTGAATATAATTTTTGTTGTTCTTTTTTTCTATATATATTTGACAATTTTGACTGCTTTTATAGATGGAAATGGAGATGGAGGCACTTAAGCGTGACAGAGATCTTGCTCAATCTCAGCTTGATGAATTACAGAAGAAAGTAAATATTAACCAACCGGTAATAATATTAATTAATATAAATGAGTAAATCATTTTCTCATCAGTTAATTTTATAAATAATTTTACATTTTATTTTTTGCAATCTGCTGCAATACTTCCATGTGTTTTATATATTTTAGGGTTGGAATCCATTTGAATCTCCTCGACGGCCTGCAAAATGTCTTACATTTTCTGGCAATTTGCCTGATAGCAACAAGTCACGAAGAGTAGATACAATGAGAAGAAGCATGATGATGAGGCAGTCCTCGACAGCTCCACTTATGCTGGTTAATGAAATCCGTAAGCTTGAACACATGCAAGAGCAACTTGGTGAAGAGGCCAAGCGAGCTCTTGAAGTACTTCAGAAAGAAGTTGCCTGTCACAGACTGGGAAATCAAGATGCTGCAGAGACCATTTCCAAACTTCAAGCTGAAATTAGAGAAATGCTTGTTGTTAGATCTCTTAAAAAAGATGACTTAGTTGGGACAAATGCAAAAGGCAACACAGAAGGTTCCAGTACTGGTGCTACCAATCTGAAGGAGGAGATTACTAGACTTCACAACCAGGGAAGTACCATTGCCAATTTAGAGGAGCAGCTTGAAAATGTTCAAAAGTCCTTGGACAAGCTTGTTCTATCACTACCTAACAACAACAACAATGATGAAACTCAAAAATCTCAATCAAAGAAGAAAGAGAAGAAGAAAAAGAAAATGCTTCCTTTAGCTTTGAGTAACAGTGTGAATCTTATAAGATCTCCTTGTTCACCACATTCGATGATGTCTTCTCGAGCCGTGGCAGAGGATGAAAATGAAAACAGGAATCCATTGGATGATGGTGATGACGAAGATAATATATATCATGTAGCATTGGTCTCTGGTTCTGAAAAAACTACCACTAACATACCAATCACGCCAAGCAAAAGTGAGGATGGAAATATCTCATCTAGAGATGGCACGTCGCCATGCCATAGAAGGTCAAGTTCTGTAAACGTAAGGAAGATGCAGAAGATGTTCCAAAATGCAGCTGAGGAAAATGTAAGGAGCATTAAATCTTATGTCACAGAGCTTAAGGAACGAGTCGCTAAATTACAGTACCAGAAACAGCTTCTTGTCTGTCAAGTAAGGAAAAAACTCAAGAATTCAATAATCCCTTTTCAAATCAATCTACAATATTTATACAGTTATATATAGTAACACAATTTATTTTATCGAAATCCAATGTTAACCATATTTTTTGTTGGTTGTAGGTATTAGAACTTGAATCGAACGAAACATCCCATGATGATAACAATGCAGGTGATGATGAAACTATAACTGACCTGCAGGAACTTCCTGAGGATGAAGAATCCTGGTCTTCCATATTCAAAGAACAAAGAAATCTGATCATTCAACTATGGGATGTTTGCCATGTATCCTTAATCCATCGAACGCAATTCTACTTACTATTCCAAGGAGATGACTCATCTGATCAAATATATCTGGAAGTTGAACTCCGCAGGTTAACATGGTTACAGCAACATTTTGTCCAATCTTCTAATGAACCATCATCGGCCACGACTAATTCAGGAGCAGATGACCTCCAAACAGTGACCTTGGCGTCAAGGTAAAAAAAACCTTCATATTTTGAAAGCATGTTAATTACCATGAGCATAATAAACTAATCATTTCCTGAATGAATGGTTGGTTTCTCCAGCATCAGGGCTTTGAAAAGCGAAAGGGAATTCCTTTCGAAAAGGATGAACTCACGTTTAAGTGAAGAAGAAAGGGAGATGTTATATAATAAATGGCAAATTCCAGTATATGCAAAACAAAGAAAGCTTCAACTAGCTTGTAAACTATGGACAGATCCAACCGACCCAGTGCATATTGAGGAGTGTGCACAATTGGTGGCCAAATTGGTCGGTTTCTGTGAATCCGGTAATAACATGTCAAAGGCGATGTTTGAGCTTAACTTTGCCCTTCCCGAAGGTAAGAAACCATGGATGTTAGGTTGGAATCCTATCACCAATCTTCTTAGGTTGTAGTAGTGATGAATGATTCTTAGTTGTTGATTCTTTTCGCGAGAAAGCGAGGCAGTAGCAGTGTAGGGGAGGTGGTAAGTAGAGCATTATCACATTCTTCTTTATTATTCCATGTTAAAAGAAACTAATTAGCAACCAAATACGTTTGTAAAAAAAACTTCTCTTGTTCACTGTTTTTTTCAAAGTTTTTTTCTCTTATCCAATATGTTTTTCTTCGTAGGAGTGTTTTTGTTGAGGATGTGTATGTAAAATGTGTGTAATTTATTCATTCTTAATCTGAATACTAAGCAAGCAAGCAAATTGATGATGGAATCTTTTGCTTTGATCTCAAGTATGAAAGAATCGTATCCTCACAATCTCTTTTCTAAATTGTCATCAATCGTGATATATATTTAAATTCTGGCATTCATGTCTTATTTATCAAACAAAGCATTCAATTTAATATAGAGAAAGCAAATATGGTAGGATTTCTTAAAATGAGAGTCTTTATGAAATTTTGATAGAGTCCTGTTACAAAGGGATCTACTCTTACAAGATGTAGAACTCAAAGAACGAACATCGGATGGGGAAGATGAGCCATCGGAGAGTGAGTTACCTGATGACGACGATGCAGGCTGGGAAGTCGCATCAGAGAGCATGAACGAGATCGGCAACAGCTAGCGGAGGCACGTCTGGAGAAGATACTTCGAAGGCACCTGAGGGAAGTGATGAGTGTCTGGATTTGGGAAAGAGGCCTAAGAAGCTACCAGCCTATTTCAAAGACTTTGCTATGGAGTAATTAATTATTTCAAAGACGTTGTGAACTTAATAAATCCCAACCCATTATTTCTTAGACTATTTAATATTTGTTAAACCCTAAATTAGATTATCTTTGATTAAAAACTAAACTACGGCTACCCTAAACAAGTGGACACGGTCCATCTTGGAAGTTTTTCTCGATTTGGTTGAATAAATTGCTGTTTTCGTGAGATAGTTGGTATTTGTTCTCAATATTCGATTCATTATCTATCATTGGTGTTTTCAATCGGACTTTTCCGAAGATCTTCAGAAGACCGTCGAGAATGACGTTAATCAGTTCAAAAAGGCATTCCAAGATCTGATCTAGATCTATACTAGATCCATAACAGGGACGTATCTATTTTAGTATTTCTATTATTTGTGTTGGAGTGAAAGTATTTGATTAACATGATTTAAATCTGCATAGTCGGGAACGACTCAAATTAATTCAATTTTTTTTTTCAAGAGTTGATCTAGCTCTATACCTAGATCTAAATAAGGGACGTACTCTCGACTTGTCTCGTACAATTTTAATACAGGAAATTATAGCAATGGAAGATTTGTTAAAAAAATTACAAGAGAGGCAAAATGCGGAAGCATTAGAGAATAAACAAGCATTTTCTCAAATAAATGACATGGTAGCCAAGTTGGGAGCTACAGTTTCAGATCTCGCCAAATATGTAAACGAAGGTTTTTCATCGTCAAATAATTAAGGAAGCCGTGAGATCGTCAAAAGAAATCTACAAACAAAGATGCCAAAATTTAACTGTAAAAATGTGGAAGGTTGGATATATCAAGTAAAGAACTATTTTCGGTATCATGGTACTCCAGATGAGGAAAGAATAATTCAGACAACTATGAACATGGAAGATGAAGCATTGGACTGGATGGTTTGGATGGAGGCCGAAGGTAATTTACAATCGTGGTCTGATTTTTTAGATGATCGATATACAGAAAAGGTTTGGCAGCAGTCCTTATATATCGACAGGACGTTTGGGAAGGCTAGTACAAACAACGTCTGTAAAGGATTATCAAAATAAATTTGAAGCCTTAGCAACTAAAGTAAGAGGAGTTTCTGAAGAGACAAAGCGGCAAATGTATATCACTGGCTTAAAACCAGAGATCCAAAAAGAGCTAGTACCAGAAAGAGCGGCAAGACCAGAAAGGATATCAGAAGCGTTTGCTTTAGCAATGGTATGCGAGGTACAAAAAACAGTTTATTCTAATAATAAATAAATAGTTGTGTGGGAAGGGCAACGTAATAACTATGTTCCACCGCACAAAAGGATTGGCGATGCAAGACAGAACAAAGAGACTGTGATAAAAAATAAATTGACACCGATCGAAATGAAAGCAAGAAGAGAAAAAGGACTTTGTTATAACTGCAACGAAAAATGGATTCGGGGACATTGTTGTAAGGGAAGGTTATTTAGACTATCTACAGAAGGAGATGTGCTGACTGAAATGAATGAAGAAGACTCTCATGAGGATGGCGAAGAATTTAAAGATGCAATGGATAATATTCAGACTACAGAGATGTCAAAAATCAGTTATTATATGCATTTAATGGTGATTCTAATTCTGAAACTATTCGTTTGAACGGTGTATTGAATGGTCGGAAAATATTATCAGTCCTAATAGATTCCGGATCCTCCCACAATTTTATTCAAACAGAAATTGCTAAGAGACTAAAATTACCAGTGTCTCCAATTTCTGAATTTACTGTGGGTACGGGTAGTGGTGAAAACTTGAAATGCTCGAGGATGTGTAAAGACGTAACAATAGCAATACAAGGTTCTAATATCACGACTGATTTATATATGCTAAAGTTGGAAGGAGCTAATTTGATATTGGGTGTGCAATGGATAAAGTTAGTTGGCAGAATAATGACAGATTGGAATGAAATGTCTATGGAATTCGTTTTCAACAACAATTTAACTATCTGGAAAGGAGAATCAATTATTGAAGAAGAAACAGTGTCTTCTAGAGAACTTAGAAATCTGGGTGGGAGGTGCAAAACAGGCTTATTTATGCATATTTGAGATTAATAATTTGAAGGATAAGGGAATAGCAATTGAAGATGATAATAATATTTCTGAGTCAACCAAAACGTTATTGGAAGAATTCAGAGATATTTTTGAAGAACCAACAGAACTTCCACCGGAGCGTTCCCAAGATCACCATATACATATTCTGCCAAATGAGAAACCGGTAAATGTGCGACCGTATCGGAATCCTCAATATCAGAAGACGGAGATGGAGAATCTAATCAAACAATTATTATCCCAAGGATTCATAAAGAATAGTAACAACCCATATTCTTCTCCCGTAATTCTAATTAAAAAGAAAGATGGTGGATGAAGACTTTGTGTGGAATACCGAGCTCTAAATTCTATAACTATTAAAGATCGGTTCCCAATCCTGACAATCGATGAGATATTGGGTGAGCTAGATGGTACAATGGTATTCTCTAAATTAGACTTGCACTCTGGATATCATCAAATCAGAATTCATCCACCAGATATTCCTAAATCGGCATTTAGAACCCATCATGGGCACTTTGAGTTTTTATTTATGCCCTTCGGGCTAACTAATGCACCGGCTACGTTTCAAGCGACTATGAATTCGATTTTTCTCGAATATCTTTGAAAGTTTATTTTGGTTTTCTTTGATGATATATTGATTTATAGTAAATCTATGGAAGAGTACAGACAATACTTAGGAATTGTTTTTTCATTATTAAGATCCCATAGACCATGTACACAAATTCATGGCCAATATAGAAGAGGTAACAGACAGAAAAGACTTGTGGTGTAGAATGTTCCGAAGAACTCTGGAAGGTGAAGCCATAAATTGGTACATCAATTTACCAGTAAATAGTATAAACAATTTTGAGGAACTGAAACATAAATTCTTAGAGACTTTTAATCACCTAATTAGAAGGAAAACACACCAAGGAGCATTACTAAATGTCAAACAAAAAGTAGACGAAACCCTAAGAAATTACGTCAAAAGATTCACAGAAACACTGAATCGGGTTGAACGCCCATCTGATAGCGCCGTCATCATGGCCTTTAAAGCAGGTCTCTGACCAACACGTTTTGCAGTAAACATAACACAAAATCCACCAACTAAAGTATCAGACCTTTTCAAAAAAGCTTATACAGAAATGGATATAGAGGAAATTAATGTCAGAAGAAAAATTTAAAGAATTCAAAAATCAAACAACATTTCAAAATAAAGGCACATCTAATCCAGCAAAACCAAAGGATGATTAAAGGGATAAGTTCTTAGAGCTACAAAACATAATACCCCCGCCAAACCCATGAGCGAAATGACCGCTCAAATTCGCAATAATGGAAAATACTGCGAATATCATAAAGACAAGGGACATACAACTAACGAATGCAGAGCCCTAGCTCAAGTTCTATTAGAACATTCCAGATCAAAAACAAACTAGATAAATTTAATAAATAAAGCAAGCACATCTAAAACCATATTCACAATAACAGCGGACACAAATACTAAAAGATCTTTAGAAATATTAACAATAAATCAACCAGCAAAAAGACCCAGATTAAAACTAGAATCTATAAGCTTTTCAGCAGAGGATCTTGAAGGAATAGAAACCCCACACCAAGACCCTTTAGTAATATCGACAATTCTAAATGATTACACCGTTCAAAGAATATTAATAGACACCGGAGCCTCAATCGACATTCTATATTGGGACACATTTAAAAATATGAATTTAAAAGAAGAAGACCTGACAATATGTCATTGCCCTGTAAAAGGATTTGGGCAAGTAAAAATTCCAGTAGTGGGTAATATCCCCCCACTATCAGTAACATTAGGAAAAGACAAATTTACTACGACAAAAAACATCATTTTTACTGTAGTCAGATTCACTTCAGCTTACAACGCTATCTTAGGAAGAACCAGTTTACATGAATTTGGAATAGTAACATCTTCATTCCACCAGTGCATGAAATTCTTAACCATAGAAGGCGTATGTTGTATCAGAGGTTCCCAATTTTTAGCCAAAACATGCAACATTTCGGCTATTCAATGTCAAGATAACGCAGTTCTAGCCAGAAAAAGAACACTAGAAGTATTGCAGAATTCAACACCAAAATACCTAAGTCTACATAAAAAACCTACCCCATCAGAAAAAGCTACAATGGAAAAATTTCCCGAAGAAAAAGACCTCAAAATCGAATCAAACTTAAACAAAGAAGAAAAAGGAAAAATAATCAATTTACTAAAAAACAATTTAGACATCTTTGCATGGAGTGACTCAGACCAAAAAGGAGTGAAAAACGAAGTAATTGAGCACAAACTAGAAATACAACTGAAAACAAAACCAATAAAACAAAAACTAAGAATTCTAGGCCCTAAAAAAAAAGAGGCAGTAATGATCAAAATCAAAAAATTATTAAAAAACGGTTTCATTAGGAAAATAAAATACCCCAAATGGTTGTCAAACATAGTAATGGTCAAAAAATCCTCATGAGTTTGGAGAATGTGTATTGACTTTACCACATTAAACAAATTTCGTCCAAAAGATAGCTACCCCTTACCTATGATTGACCAGTTAATAGATAGAAGTACTGGTTTCGAATTACTAAGTTTCATGGATGCCCATTCCGGTTACAGTCAAATTTCCATGAGTAAAGATGATGAAGAAAAAACGTCCTTTATCTCAGAAATCAAAACATTTTGTTACACCAGAATGCTCTTCGGTTTAAAGAACGTCGGTGCAACTTTCCAAAGATTGATGGATAAAATCTTCAAGGATCAGATTAATAGAAACGTGGAAGTTTATGTAGACGACATTTTAGTTAAATCTAAAACCAAAGTGACTCACGTCCAAGATTTAGAAGAAACTTTCAAAAATCTAAGAAAAACCGGAATTAAACTAAGACCAAATAAATGCATTTTCGGTATTAACGAAGGTAAATTTCTTGGATATATCATCACACCAAATGGGATCAAACCTAACCCGGAAAAAATCCAAGCCATAGAATACTTAACAATTCTCAGAAACATCAAAGACCTGTAATCATTGAACGGTAAAATAGCAGCACTTCATAGATTCTTATCCCGCTCAGCGGACAAATGCAAAAACTTTTTTAAGCTTCTCAGAAAAAGCAAAGAAAAATTGGAATGGAATACAAAATGTGATGAAACTTTGAAAAATATAAAAGAAGAATTAACAAAACTTCCCACATTACAAACCCCAGAAAAAGGGGAAACTCTATTTTTATATATAGCTACTTCGGAATCAGCCATTAGCTCAGTCTTAGTAACTGAAAGAGATCAAGGCCAAAAACCAATTTCTTATTTTTCTAAAACACTCCAGGGAGCAGAAAACAATTATCCCCCACTGGAAAAATTAGCCTTCGCAGTAATAATGTCAGCTCGAAAATTAAAACCATACTTTCAGGCACACCCAATTAAAATCCCAACCAAATACCCTCTCCTACAAACACTCCATAAACCAGACATCTCTGGTAGACTAAGTAAATGGGCACTTGAGCTAAGCGAATTCGATATAACATTCACACCAATCAAAGTTCTAAAGGCCCAAGTGCTCGCTGATTTCATAGTAAAGTTAAAACCTAATTGTAAAGAAATAGAGCATAAAAGTTGGAAACTCTTCACTGATGGTTCATCCGGAAAAAATAAATGTGGAGCAGTTATCGTCCTAATAGACCCATCAAACATTAAACTAGAATACGTTTTTAGTTTTTCATTCCAAACTACAAATAACATAGCCGAATACGAAGCCCTAATCACTGGATTGAAAATCGTTGAACATTTAAATGTCAAAAAATTAGAGATATTTACCGACTCACAGCTCGTCCACTGTCAAATAAAAAACGAGTTCAAAGTAAAAGAACCCACTCTAAAATTATATAAGGAAAAAAACAAAATCTCTGCTCAAAGGTTTCTCAGAAGTAAAAATCAATCTGATAAACAGAAATTTAAATGAAGAAGCCGACGCTCTAGCCAGACTGGGCGCTTCTGCAACAAAAACAACAGAAAAAAGATGGATACAATTGGAAAACTTAACAACACCATCTTTCAAAATTTACACAGTAACAAATACAGAAAACGATTGGAGAATCCCCATTTTCAACTTCCTTAACGGAAAAGTACCAGAAGGCAACGAATTAGAAAGAAGGAAAATTAAAAACCAATCAGCAAAATTCATAATTATCGACAATGAATTGTTCAGAAGAGACCAGAAGTCAAGAGATCAACCATACAAAATCTGCATTTCAAGTCAAGAAGGCAAGGAAATATCCTTAAGTATTCATAACGGTGCAAACGGTGCTCATCAAGGAAGCAGAAAATTATGCATGCAAGTTCAAAGACAAGGATATTACTGGCCACATATGGAATGGGACACTGAAACAATAGCCAAAAATTGCAAAGAATGTCAGCTTAACGCCAACATACCAAGAATATCTTCAACCGAATTAACCAGCATCACTACCCCAGTACCTTTCGCCAGATGGAGAGTCGACATTGTAGGACCTTTTCCTTCAGCATCACATGGTAAAAAATTCCTGTTTGTGGCCGTGGATTACTTCACCAAATGGGCAGAAGCTGAGCCTATAAAAGCAATCACCCAAGACAATGCTGTGAAATTCATATTCAGAAATATAATTTGCAAATTCGAAGTACCACTACAAATCATCACGGATAACGGAACCCAATTCTCAGGCAGTGCTATGAAAAATTTCTGCAAAGATAATGAGATTAAACTAAGTTTCACATCAGTATACCACCCACAAACTAATGGCCAAGTAGAAGCAATTAACAAAAGTCTAGTAAAAATTCTAAAAAGAAAAATTGACGAAAATCCCAAGGAATAGGCAAAGTTAATACCCGAGGTACTCTGGGCATACAGAACAACCATCAAGACTACAAATGGCTACACACCTTTCAACTTAGCCTTCGGATTAGAAACAGTACGTCGCCCCATGCGAACTGGTGTGGCCATCCACAAGAATAACTAGGTACAACGAAGAGCTTAACGAAGAAAAATTAGCAGAAAACTCGAATCCATCGAAAATATTCGAGAAGAAGCCGAAATCAAGGAAGCGGCACATAAAAGGAAAATTGAAAGAATGTACAACAAAAGAACCCAAAGTACAAAGCTAATTCCAGGTGATTTAGTTTTAAGAAACGCCCGATTAACTTTAACAGAACAAAACAAAGGGAAATTATCTCAAAATTGGGAAGAGCCCTATATCATAAAGGAAGAATGGAAAACTGGATCCTTCAAACTTATCAAAGAAAACGAAGAAGAAGTACCAAGAACCTGGCACGCAAATAACCTGAGAAAGTACTTTCAGTAAACAAATATCAAGTAAATTCTGTAAGTATATGTGAATATTAATTATCATAAATAAAATTGCTTTTCTTTTCAAAAACATCGCAAAAAAAAAAAAAATATATATATATAACAATAGTACAACAACAAACAAACATTTCCTTTGGCCACTCTCAGACCCTTTAAAAACAAAATCCAAACTTGTTGGCATTTTTTCTATAAAAAGAAGAAGAAGACCAAAACAAAACGTTTGGCACAAGGATCGACAAAGGAAAATTTTATTTTCTCCTTTCGAGATAAAGACCAAGTACTGGCAAAAAGACCTAAAATTCTTCTTAGGCAAAGGACAAAATGACATATTCACAAAGATCAAAAATTCTTTTTGGCAAAAAAAAAAAATCTACAACCAAATTTCAAAAGGAAGTTTCTTAGCTTTAGCTAACGAAATGATAGAACAAAGTCTTAACATAAAAGATGGATATAGAACTCGCCATCCAAGCATAACCATTACGTACATCCAGTTTTTTTTCCAAAATAGAACAAACTAACCTCCAACACAAAACACGTTATATTTACATCAAAACACAGACCACACTCCAAGCAAAACATAAAAACACATCACATACGACACATAAGACCACACTCAGTCAAGTTCTCCAGCATCGATCTTCTCTTTCAGCTTGTGCGACAGTTCATCACAATACTTCACCGTAGCTTCCAACTTCGCTTCCAGGGATTCACACTTATCTTTCAAACGCACGTTCTCCGCACGATACCCAGCACATTCAAAAACTAAGAAATTAATTTGAGCAAGAGCAACCTTAATAACAGTCTGCAAAATAAAACATTCAAAATCAATAGAAATATACGCACAATGCATTCAAAGGATTTCTAACTCACATTCATAGATGAAATGATCGCTCCTTCAAGCCAAAAAGTACAAAGGACAGACTGAAGAACTTTCCATTCAGGATTGTGAGAACCGAACTCCCTCACAAACTCAGAAGCTGCATTCCAACGTGCAACAGTTACTGGAGAACAGAAGAACAAGGGAACCGGCATCATCTCAGTCACCGTCGGAATAGGAAACGGCGTCGTGACAACACTATCCACTACAGGAGCACCATAAGACGGAGAACTCCTCTTTTTCCCAACATGTTGAAGCTACAAAAAAGAGAAGAAGAAAGAGCAACAATAAAAATGATGAACCCATGTCAGAATATATAAAAAAGAAGAAGAGAGCAACACACAACAAAAAGAGAGAGGAAACGCACAGCAGATATTTGAAAACAAGAAGGATCCACTCCTCCTATCGACTTCGGCAACACAACCAACGAACCAGTCATTAGTGTGGTAAAATAGTTCGATGGCGGGGAACCATTCAGTGTGTCATTATGGAGAGAATCAAGAAACTCCGTGAGCATATAATCTACAAAAAAAAAAAAAACGCATTCGTAACAACCGAAGAACTAAAACGGGAAAAATAAAAAAGAGGGAAAGAAGCCAAAAAAGGAAAAGAAGCGATCATCAGAGTCCATCTGGTCTTTCGTTCTTTCTTCTGAACCCAACATCTCAGAAGAAACCCTACAAAGATAACAAACGTCAGTCAAAAACGTTCCCCATATAAAAGGAAACTCGGGAACAACCTTTCACCCCGTGCAGTAGATCCATTAAATGCCCGAAGCACATCTGGCTCGTCCAAGACAAGACCTAACATCACGATATTCAAGATTAGATGGCGAAATCAGAACTTTTCAAAAAAAAAAAAAAAAAAATCGATGGTAGTAGCTCCCATTTTCGAGAAGAATATTAGATCTGGGTGTGAAGGGTTCATACCAAATCACACAAATAAATACATTCCTTTAAAGAAAAGAGGAGAAATGGAAAAAACCACTACCAACCGGGATCCACTTCTGACAAGGATGGAGAGTTTGGACGTGTAACAACCCGACAAGGACGATCAGATTTCAGTAGTTCTAAAGGAATTTTTGGCATACTAAAAAGAAAGAAAAACACTACAACAAACCCTAGTTCTAAACAAAACGAAGGTCGGAATGACCAAAAAACTTTCACCTTTTAAAGACTCAAACACCAATCAAAACAACCTCTATTTTGCAAGGCAAACCCATTTTATTTATGTATTTTCACAAGGATACATTAAGAAATTACAACTAGAAAACAAGAAAAGGAAATGACAATAGGCGCCTCGACAGCAACTCCAGCTCCATCAAACAGTGGGTTTAGTACGCTGGAAATGAAAGACATGAGGGAGGGTGTAGGGTGCATTATTCCCATATACCCGACGGCACGCACAAGCCTCCGAAGCTTCGATCTTCCGCTGAACAGTCAACCTCCTTTTAACATCCAGCAATAGCCGACTAACGCGATCCAGCAACACCGAGAGCTGACTGTTGATACCTTCGTCAGTGGATGGAACGAGCACGCCAGCGATAACACTTTGAAGATACACCAGTTCGAGCCCATATTCTTCCAGAACAGCATAAGACATTTTGTCTACTCACTTGATCTTCTTCTGTTCAGAGGGAAGTAACTGTTGGTACGTGATTAGTATCTTAAATACAAATCACAACCAATCAAATTCCAACACTCAATGCAAGTAAAAACAGCCACGCATGCCCGGTTTAGCAACCAACACAACACCTGGACGACGACGTGTCATAGCTCTGCTTAATTAAATCGACTATTTAACGGAAGGATTTCACAAGACTTAGCGGGACGATTACACCAACAACAGTAAAAATTTCAAAATGTGCTTTTGAGATGACTATAGTACAATTTTTGGGTCATGTAATTTCTACTGATGGAGTTAGAACAGATCCAGAAAAGTTGGAAGCTATGGTTCGTTGGCCTTTACCTAAGACTATTAAAGATTTGAGAGGATTTCTGGAACTTACAGAGTACTACAGAAAATTTATTAAAGGCTATGCGAAATTGACAGCACCCTCGTTGGATTTACTAAGAAAAGATAAGTTTGTGTGGTCAGAAGAGGTTACCACTGCCTTTGTGAATTTAAAAAAAAGAAATGTTGAAAGCTCCAGTGTTGGCTTATCCTAATTTCAATAAAACATTTGTGATTGAAACTGATGCGTGTGAAACTGGGATCAGAGCAGTTCTAATGCAAGAGAGTAATCCTATAGCTTTCTATAGCAGTAAGTTATCTGGGAGAATGTCCAAAGCATCTACTTATGCTAAGGAAATGTACGCAATAACGCAGGCAGTCGGCAAATGGCACCATTATGTTTTGGGAAAAAGATTTACCATTAAGACGGATCACAAAAGTTTGAAAAACCTATTATCTCAGGTCATTCAGACCCCGAGCCAACAAACTTTCCTGTTCAAATTATTGGGTTTTGACTATGCAATTGAATACAAACCAGGAAGTGAGAATAAGGTAGCAGATGCCTTATCTCGGGTTCAAATTGATGAGGAGTTGCCTGGAAAAGGAGGTGAATTTTTAGCATTAACAGTTTACACAGTACGAATCCATAAATGTTAAAACAAAATATGCCAGATGTTACAGGAACGAAATCGTGACTATTCCATTGGCGATATTGGGGAAAAGGACAGTGATTGATAAATAAATACACTGCATCGAGCTACTAGTTCAATGGAAAGGACTACCACCGGAGGAGACAAATTGGGAGCGTCTGGAGAAGCTATCAGAAGCGTTCCCGTCAATTAACCATGAGGACAAGGTTGGTTTGATGGAAGGAGGAGATGATAGAGTCCTGTTACAAAGAGATGTACTCTTACAAGATGTAGAACTCAAAGAACGAACATCAGATGGAGAAGATGAGCTATCGGAGAGTGAGTTACCTGATGACGACGATGCAGGCTGGGAGGACGCGTCAGAGAGCATGAACGAGTCCGGCAACAGCGGAGGCACGTCTGGAGAAGATACTTCGAAGGCACTTGAGGGAAGTAATGGGTATCTGGATTTGGGAAAGAGGCCTAAGAAGCTACCAACTCATTTCAAAGACTGTGCAATGGAGTAATTAATTATTTACGTTGTGGGCTTAATAAATCCCAGCCCATTATTTCTTAAACTATTTAATATTTGTTAAACCTAAATTAGATTATCTTTGATTAAAAACTAAGCTACGACTACCCTAAACAAGCGGACACGGTCCATCTTGGAAGTTTTTCTCGATTTGGTTGAATAAATTGCTGTTTTCGTGAGATAGTTGGTGTTTGTTTTCAATATTCTATTCATCATCTATCAAATTCACATGGTATGGGTATTTTATTAGTTATCCGTTACATGGTATCAGATTTGTTGAGATTTAAGAGTTAGAACTTGCTATAAGCCATGACATGAAACTTTTTAAGGTAATAAAAGATTAATTTCACTCTATTCAAGAAAAAACATATTGAATAAGATTATATAAGACTATAGACAGATCCTTCTTATAATTGTATTATTCTTTATTTTTATTGATTTCAAAACGTTAAAAAAAAAAAGATAGAGTGTGTCGTGAATGGCACCCTTTCCCTTTGATGATGAGTCGGAGGAGGGAGTATCCATGGAGAATGAAGAATGAAGAACAAAGATTGTAAAAGTGTAATCGAGATGATTACAACTATATTATTGATAGGGTATATATACACTTGAGGAGGGGACACCTAACAACCATCATAGTGGGTTGTGATGGTGTGTGGGCTCGCGCTTAAGTGCTCATATACACAACTCTCTAGTATTTCTATTCTCAGATAACCGATCCCCCTCCCTGCTGCACTATGAGAGGTATTTATAACTTTTACCCTAGGGCCTAACGGGCCTAGTAGGCCTGCTTGGTCCAGGGTCCGACTTGACGGGCCCTGGTACTAACAGTACCCCCCCCCGGTCCGGGGGGGGCGCCCACCTACCTTTCTTTATGGCGTCTCGTGAACCACGCCCTCCCTTCTTCACGTGTCTATAAATACTCCCCCTTTTCTTTTGATGACCAGAAGAAGAAAACAAGACCGATGGCCGTTCAAGATCTGCTGGAAGAGTTTGATCGTGAAGTGAAGCTCCAGCACACTGCTTGGACTGAGTGCTTGCTGATGCCTGCTGGTTCTTTCCATTCTGTTGCCGTATCGGAAAGCCAGCGACTTAACTCAGTCCTGATCGACGTCCATCGCCGCCTCGCGCAACTTCGCCAGGCCGACGATCCTCCTTCTGGGACCCCGGCTTCCTCTGCTGCTGCCGCCGATGCCGCTTCTAGCTTCTGCTGCTCCTTACGTGGTTCAGCTTCTGCTGCCCCTGTTTCTGGTGGGGGTCGCCGCCGGCACTCTCGCGGTCGTCGTGGTTTGGGTCCTCGTCTCTCCCTGCTACTGACTTGCGGCACTTCCTGTCGGGGCCGCCAAGGTCTGGCCGCTAGGCCTCCGTTTGCGCCGGGTTCGGGGGCTGCTTCGGCCCGGTCCCTGTCGGTCATGGATCTGTTTGGTCCTGCAGGTGCGCCGTTTGTGGGTACCTCCTCCCCTCTCCTTGTGTTGCCTTAAGCATCTCTTGGAGGGAGGTCGTGTGGTTCCCCCGACTTGCTTCTCGGCGTCGTTTCGCTTTTTCTTTAAAGCACGTTTAGCTTTCTTTCTTTTTTGTAGCTTAGGGCGCCTTGTGGCTTTTGCTGTAACTTTGTAGTGTGTCCGGGCTTGTAATAGAAATTTATCACTTTAATACCATTTCGAAGTATTTTACCTTTCTTTTTTGAATTTTGAACGTCCTTTTCCCTTTCATGCCTCAGTTCACGCTGTTGATTTACCCTCACCGCCTACCACCGAACTGGCCCGCGCTCTGCTCGAGCTTCGCTCGTCCGCCTATACGCCTCCTCGGCCTCCCGGTGCCCTTTTGCCCCCGGGAGACGCCCCTTTGATTTACGGACCCCCGGGTGACACTCCTTTGGTTCCTCGGCCCTCCTCTGGTCATTCCGGCTCCCTGCCTCGGCCTTCACTCCGGTGGGATTCGGCTCCCGTTTGCCGGCCCCGCGGCTCGTTACCTTCTCTTTTGAGCTTTCGGTTCCGTTGTGCTCTGTTGGGCCGCTCTCTTGGGCCCCCTTCTTTCGACGAGGCCAGGTATTCGCGACTTTTCGTCTTCTGTGCCCCTTTCCTTATAAATACTTACTGTCCTTTTTTACTTCAGTCACTTTCCTTTTTTACCTCCCCTCTTTCCCGCTTTACTTGAGCTTGACGACCTTCTTGCAGAGTTACAATGGCCTCCAACCTAGTCTCTCCTGATCTCTCGGTAGCCAATCTGATCCATCAGGCCTCCATCCCCCCTCCTGATTCTAAGAATCCGCTGACGAGAGCTTCTGCCTCTAGCTGTCTTGAGGCTTTGAAGAGCATTTACAAGTACAAGGATCCTGCGAAGTACCAGCCGGCCCGGGACCTTGTCGCTTCCCATCCTCCTCCCGGGTACGTCGCGGTCTACATTTCCTATGCCGACCTTGGCCTGACTTTGCCGCTTCCTCCGTTCCTCCAGAACCTGCTCAACCACTGTCGGGTATCGCTTTCGCAGCTTTCGCCGGGTGCCATTGAGCGCGTCCTTTTGTTTTCCTCTTTGCAGCGCCTGTGGCCACGAGCCTACCCTGCCCCTATTCTTTAACTGGTTCTATGTGTACCCGATGCCGAGTGACCAGAACCGTGTCCTGATAGCATCCTGCGGGACCCCCCGTAAGGCTCTCTTCGAGGTGCTGCCCGATCGTGCTCACGGCTGGCGCGACCACTTCTTCTTCGTGAAGTTGTCCTGTCTGGGACCTCTTGAGAACCCTCCCGAGAACTGGCCTCCGCTGGGTCACCTGAAAGGCCTTACTGGCATTGCCTCCACGCGCTTGACTGCGGCCGAACGGGAGGCGCACGACCTCCTCATCCAGATATCTGAGTGCCGCCCTGTGAAGCCTCCCACCTTGGACACGGTTGGACCGTAGAAGATCACTTCCGACCTGATGACGTCGCCAGCTATGACGTGGAGCCCTCCTCGCCTTCCCGGAAAAGACAGAAGCGGAAGACGACGTCCATGGTTGTTGTGGACACCCCCTCCGTATCCCCGAGGAACACCAACGAGAGCTCCGGGGATGATAACATGGACAGTCCTCCCTTGGAGAATGTTCACTTACCCGTGAACTGCGTCCCGTTATCCGTCACTATCTGGATCGGGACCCCGAACCGGCAGATGATGTTCCTGAACACGAAGTTGACCACATTCTGCTCCGTAATCGCGCTTGTGGCTTCTGCTTCTGCCCACTTGGTGAAATAGTCGACCGTCACAAAGAGGAATTTTCTTCCCCGTGACGTCGGGGGGAAAGGGCCAACGATATCGATGCCCCACCGCGCGAATGGGAGGGGTGTAGTTACTGCTTTTATCGCGGTGGACGACCGCCTCTGGACGTTTGAGTGCCTTTCCACTATTCCCTCAAAGTCTTTTATTGACTCTGGCCAGTGGTAGCCCTACCTGGCCACCTGCTTTTCCAGAGCCCGACCGCCTTGGTGGGTGCCACTTGCCCCCTCATGGATGCTTCGCGCAATCGTCCGGCCGTCCTCGCGAGAGACGCATAGTCGGAGCGGGGGCCCCTCTGCGGCTGACCGGCGGTATAGCTTTCCTCTTATTGCCACGAACCACGCCGCTCTATGTCTTAGCTTCCTCGGCCCCATTGGGTCACTTGGTCCCTCGCATGTTTCGAGGAACTTCATTAGCGGCGTCCTCCAATCCCCCGCCGTTATTAGTGCGTAGGTCGGGCTGCCGAACACCCCGACTCCTGTGGGGTGCTCCTGGTTCTTTATACGGACCCACCTGCCTTCCTTCCTCCCCGGGGGCGCGGCGATTAGCTTTCCTAACACCTTGGCCAGGTTTAGGCACTCGTCGGTTGTGTGCCCCTTGTCCTGGTGGTATTCGCAAAACTTGCCCGCATCTCTGTAGGCGGCTGATTCTCCCCTCATAGGCCGTGCTGGCGGGAGGGGACCGACCCCGCCCAGGGTGAGGAAGACTTGCCTCTGGTTCGCCGCCGGGGTGTTTTCTGTCTCCCGTCTGTTCCCCCTCGCGGCGGCTGGGGCAGGGGCTCTGCATGCGGCCGTCGCGGCTGCCGGTGCTGGTTGAGCCTTCTGCGGCTGCTGTTGCTGGGGGGCCTAGGCTCCCGCCTGTGCTCCCCTCGCTTTCTGTTGGCGCCTATTGAACTCTTGCGTCCTCGCCCCTAGGTATTCCTCTACGTTAGACTCCCCGTGGGACCTCTCCATGGCCTCCGCGAACGTCTTCGGCGGCTTCCGGACGAGGTCTCCCGCGAAAAACGTGGGTCTCAGGCTGTTCGTGAGAGCGTACAGGATCACTTTTTCTGTTAACCCCTCGATTTCCTGCACCACCCTCGCGAACCGGTCCATGTACGCTCGCGTGGTCTCGAAGTCCCCCTGTACTACTGCACTGAGGGTGGCCTCGGTCTTCGATCTCTCCTTCGCTTGTGGGCGAAGGCCGCCAAGAAGGTTCTCTCTAACTCCTCGAAGGTATGGATCGAGGCCTTGGGGAGCGTTCTGTACCACACCACAGCGTCACCCGCGAGCGCCCTTCGGAATATTCTGCACCAAATGTCCTTCCTATCGGTCCTGTCCTCCATGTTTGTTTTAAAAGAATGCAGGTGGTCACTTGGGTCGGTATCTCCCTTGTACTCAGGGATCTTCGGAGTCCTCCAGCCGATGGGGTACTCGCCTTCCAGCAAATGCCGTGCTAGGGCTTCCCTGCTCCCCGTGCCGGGCAACGTGACTATCGCTCCACTCGCGGGGTTCCCCCCTACCGCGCTTCCACCAGCGCCATCCGGCTCCAGCGCTCGTCGTTCGGCGGTTAGCTGGAGGAGCTGTTCTTGCAGCTGCCGCTAGCTATTCTGTAGAGCGGAGACTATCTCCGAGAGCTTCGCATTTTCTGAGCGCTTCCTCCTGCGGCGTTCCCCCCTCTCCGTTGGGGGCCGGGAGCGGTCCCGCCTCTCCCGTCTATGTTTCCTTTCCTCCTCTTCGTCCCTCTTCAAACGTCGGACCGTCTCCTCTGCCTCGGCTCTCTCCTTGTGCCGGGCCGTTCTGTCCGCTTCATCCATTCTCGCCCTCCACGCTGCCTCCTGGGTCTCGAGCGCCCAGGCGGCACACTGCTTTCCGTACGAGAAGTAGGGCTTGGATCTATCCGAGTCTTCCCTCTCCTCTCGCGATCGCTCCGCCCTTGCAGTAGTCGGGCTTAGCTCCCTGTCGCGAGCTGCTTTCTGCCTGAGCTGCTTCGAGCTTTGCCATTTGTGGAACCCGCTCCCTCCGAGCATCCTCTCTCCGGTTGTGTATTAGATTCACTTCAGGTTCACCACTGATGGTGTGTGGGCTCGCGTTAGGGTGTTCACACACACAACTCTTTAGTATTCCTATTCTCAGGTAACCGATCCCCCTCCCTGCTGCACTATGGGAGGTATTTATAATTCCTGTCCTAGGGCCTAACGGACCTAGTAGGCCTGCTTGATCCAGGGTCCGACTTGACGGGCCCTGGTACTAACAGGTTGTTTAGGTTGCTACCGTATAACAAAAAATAACAAACTATTATTCTTCTAAAACATTCTAGAAGGTTTTTATTATTCAATAGAGTGAACATGTTACTTTCTTCAATTTTAGAGTTTATCTATACTGTTTTCATTTCATATTTTATATTCTACCTATCACATGAAAAATACTTTCAAAATATAAGTTAGGGAATAGGTTGGCAATCGTTTCCGTTTGCTACTCGCAAAGTACACAAATAAGTTTCGCCCTCCTAATTATTTAATCGGGTAAAAGTGTTGAGACCATCTTGCATGACACTCCATATATCGTCGGCATACCGATCTATCTCTTCCGGCGATCGAATCTCTTCGTAGAATGCTGTAAATTTTGGAGTGTCCATTGTCCACCCTTCCATAACCACTCACCAATGGCCCACTACTGAGTAATCAACACATAAGGTCCTTCCATGCACTATTTAGAGTTTGTGGTCTCACTGGAAGTCCGGTGCAGTAGTGAATGACTTTGGTTAGTTGTCGGAGAAGAAATCTCAGAAAGAGAGGAGTTTGGTGGGAGATGAGGGTTTTTTTCTTCACTACCATTAGATCAGCTGAGTTTCTTTATTTTGTAAATAGTAAGGTCCTTACTGTTTGGCTTTAGTGCTTAACTACTTTTTCCTGTTTGCTTCTGTTTGTTTCTGTTTGCTCCTGTTTTGACTTTAATCAAATCAGATAGATTAGATCTAGGATCTAGCCAACATTTTCAGTAACTTATTTTTGGAATCTTGTGAAACATGTTTTCTTCTTTCTAAAAAAAAATTAGGATTGTTTTGTTTTTGTGTTGTTTCTGATTTTAGCTCTGATCCTCTGACTATATTTGTTATTTAAAAACTTGTTTATGTTCTTTTGGAATCTTGTGAATAATTGTCTCTTCTCGATTTTAAAGGTTTTCGAATTTTACTTTGTACATTTCCATTTAGGTTTATCCGATAATAATATTATATGACTCTGATATATCATTCAGATGTTGACAATTTTACATCTGTAGAAAGATATATATAAAAAAAATTCAAAACCCTAATTCAATTATCAGCTCAAAATCAGTGGTTTTAAGTTCAATTGATCATCACTTAACTTTTTTACCAAGAGAAAAAACACAAACTTCAACAAGAGAGTTGACAAGATACACCTGATCACTCAACCAAGATTTGCAGAAAGATCTTTAAAGCTCTTGCTGCTATGTCGAAGATGCAACTGATGAAAACAGCTGGACGCTCGACTCTAGAGCTTTAAATCACATAACACCAGATGCTTCTGCACTTTCTGAAGCCCATCAATATACAGGTAAAAATTTCATAATCATTGGGAATGGGATAGGATTGCCCATCACCCACATTGGTGTTGTTTCCATACCATATTTGAATGAAATCGTTAAATTAAAAAACATTTTATGTCTGTTTAGATTTCGGATACCAAAAATGATATTCGAAAATTATCTTGATAAATTCGAATATCTGCAGGTTAAAATTCGAATTCGATTAATAATTTCAGATGTAGATATCCAGACAAATATGAAATAATAATATTTAATAATATTGTTAGTAATTAATCATTGTTATTTATAAACTTAATTAACTTGTATTATTACTTAGAATTTTACGATGATTAATTGATCATTAGTTAACTTTATTAAACGTGATTTTATACTTTTAATATATCAAAATTAGACAATTATTAATCCGAAATATATCACTGGGTAAATCGAAATGGATAAGACTAACGTTGCAACAAAAGTTCGGTATTCAACGAACTATTCAATCAGTTTCGGTTATTAAATGAACCGAACCTTGAAATAGATTCGTTTAATTAAACGAACCGAATTCAAACCTTGGTTAAGATTCGACGAACGATTCTTTAACATTTTTATTATATTTTATATTTATATTATATAATTTTTTATATAAATTTATATTATATATTTCATGTATATTTTTGTAATTTTTCATTAATATAGTATATATTAATTTTTTAGCTTTTAGGGTTTTAGTCTTATCAACGTTGCCGTGACCATAAATAATGTTTTTTTCATTGTTTATTTTTCAAAGATGATCAATGTTTATTTTTCAAAAATGATCAATGTTTATTTTTAGAATGATATAAAAAAAGTTCAGTATTCGAACTATTCAGTTCGGTTCGGATAGATTCAGTTATTAAACAAGTCGAACCCAAACCCAAAAGTAGACTCGTTTATTTAAACGAACCGAACCTAATACTTAGGTATTCGGTTCGGTAGGCTCAGTTTGCAACTTTAGATAAGACTTTGGTAGATCTTTGAATTGATTTAGTTAAATTGGTTAGTCATGTGTTAGACCAAAACAAGGTTGGGTTGAAATGAATGTGTCGGTAACAATTAGATTTTTACCCTGATATTAACCATTAATTATTAATTGAATCAATAAATTCACAACAACTACTGTCTGGTTTGGTTTGGTTGTACACACAGGAATACGTGCTGACGTGGCAAGGTTGTGGTGAGATACTGAGATCTAGCCTAGCCTAGTTGATACTAAATAGTGGCAAGTCTGAGAAATTTCAGCATTTCACGTTCATATTTTGCAAATCAACACCCTCTTATTTCACGATTTCACAAATCAATCCAATTTTCTGTTTTATTAATTAGTGAGTGCGCCTGCCTCACTGTTTTCTTAGTCGTGCTGCTATCTTCGATCCGATCAATCTCCACCGGAAATGGCACGATCGCGGCGATCGCCGTCGTCACTATTTATGCTCTTACTCGCCGTACTTCTCTTCCTGCATTCTGTCTTCACCTTCTGTGGCGGCGAGGATATGCAGGCTTTGCTCCAGTTCAAGGCGGAATCAGACGGGGAAGGAAAACTTGCGAGTTGGAATCCCGCCGATAATCCAAACCCATGCTCCGGCAAATGGTTCGGTGTTACTTGCTCTTCTTTTTCTGATCGAGTGACGCATCTGGTTCTTGAGAATCTGTCGCTCTCTGGAAACTCTGGACTCCGAGTTCTTGCGACGAATCTTAACCAGCTTCGAGTTCTGTCTCTCAAATCCAACTTTCTCTCCGGCGATATTCCGTCACTCGCCAACCTCACTGATCTTAAACTGTTGTTCCTCTCTGAAAACAGACTCACCGGACCGATCCCGACCTCTCTGGGGACACTCAAACGTCTCCACCGCGTCGATCTATCGTCCAACTCTCTCTCTGGAATGATACCGACCGGAGAACTTAACAAGTTGAGTCAACTTCTCACTCTCCGACTTGACCGGAATAATCTCACCGGATCCATCGCAAGTCTCAGACTTCCTACCGTCGAACAACTCAACGTCTCATTCAATCTCCTATCCGGCGTTGTCCCCGCTTCTCTCCTCACCTTCCCTCCTTCCGCATTTCACGGAAACCCTGGCCTCTGCGGCCCGCCTCTCTCCTCCGTCTGTCAGAGTCAGAGTGCCGTGGAAAGCGACCCAACTGAACCACCGGTGTTAGATAAGAAATTACCGGAAACGGAAGCCGTGGAACCATCTGGTAAAACCGAAGGAAGGATGAGCAGGGCGGGAGTGATAGCAATAGTGGTCGGTGATTTTGTCGTGCTCATACTCATCACAGCACTCTTATCATGCTACTTCTGGAAACAGAGCTATCTTACCGGAAAAACTCACCGGCGGGAGGTTAAAGCAGGGGAGAAGATAGTTTACTCTTCAAGCCCTTACACAACCTCCACAGCTACTGGAGGAGGTACGAATAACATCCAGCCTCCCCCTCCAGCTTTATATCCGTCCGGTAAGATTGTTTTTTTGGACGAGGGAGTAAAGAGGTTCGAGCTGGAAGATCTCCTCCGGTCGTCGGCGGAGATGCTGGGGAAAGGCGGCAGTGGAACAACTTACAAAGCTGTTTTGGACGACGGCAATGTTGTTGCTGTAAAGAGACTGAGAGATAGCGGTAATCTCACCAGAACAGTCACGAGTGTTGGGAAACGTGAGTTTGAAGAGAAGATGGAGGTTTTAGGGAGGTTACGACATCTCAATGTTGTTGGGCTTAAGGCCTTTTACTACGCCAGAGATGAGAAGCTTTTGGTTTATGAATTTTACACCAATGGAAGTCTCTTCACTTTACTCCACGGTAAAATTTTCTTTTATCACCCTCCTCGAATTAATATTTTTCATAAACACCCCTCGTCTTTCGTCTTTTAAGGCAACCGGGGGCCAGGGAGAACGCCGCTGGAATGGGGGACACGTGTCAAGATAGCTGCCGGAGCAGCGAGAGGAGTGGCGTATCTTCACCACGCAAACCGGAAACTCGCCCACGGGAACATAAAGGCATCAAATATTCTTATCGACAAATCCAACAACGCGGCCGTCTCCGATTACGGACTAACATCTAAGTCCACGCAAAAGTCCGACATCTACGCTTTCGGTGTCGTACTTCTCGAGCTACTGACCGGGAAATACCAGTCACCGGAGGTGAATAATGGCGGAGTGGTTGACCTGCCAAAGTGGGTCCAGTCAGTTGTGAGGGAAGAATGGACGTCGGAGGTGTTCGATTTGGAGCTAATGAGGTGCAAGGATATCGAGGAGGAAATGGTCGGAATGTTACAGATTGCGATGGCGTGTACATCGACGGAGGTTGATCAACGGCCGAAAATGGGACACGTGGTGAAGATGATTGAGGAGATCCGAGGTTGTGAGTCGTCTCCGTCACATGAATCGTCGTCTCTGTCTAATGATGAAGCTTCTCTCTCTGAGAGTTAATCACCGTTGGATATCAAATGGACGATGATCACATAACTATCTATCTATCTTCTTTCTTTTTTTTATTTTTTTTTTATTTTTTTTGCTTCCTCCTTCCTTTTACCGCTGGATATGAAATCAACGGTAAACGATGGCTGAAACGTGTGTTTTTTTATTTGTTGATGGACAATAAAGCGTGCGCGCTCTTTTGTTTGATCATTGGATTTGAATCTTAAAAGATTAGGCCACAAATATATGACTAAATGGTGACACTGCTATGCTCTAAGGAGAGTTAACACCTACTGAGGCAGTAGACTAAGCTGTTAGTAATTTCTCTTGTTATTTTATCAAGTAAATGATCTACACGTATATATTAACAATGACAAGTTTTAAATTATTTAAGGAATGATAAATTCATGTGAATACGTTAGTGTAGGTCACGATAAGACAAGATAATTTATGATGATAGTGATCTCTTGACTTAAATCATAAAGACTAAATTTTTATTGGAGCCTAAACTGGATCTCCTCATATTAAAGTATCAATATATGGATCAATATGTAAATAACTCAATTATTTAAGAATCAATTTTTTCTTTCCTAATTCTTAGTGTGTTTTGTTAAGAAGCTATATTCATATAGAATTTGTGATTTCATGAAGATGGATGTTTATTTTTCTGCTTTGTTCATTTTTCAATGTTTCATTACACATGTAAATACTCACTTCCTGCTTTTTTCTATTCTTAGGGTGTATCACTTCCTGATTTGATCAAACTTTTTTTTCCTTCATAATTCATAGTGTGTTGTATTAAGAAACTATATTCATATAGAAATTGTGATTTCATGAAGATACATGCTTATTTTTCTGCTATGTTCATTTTACAGTATTTCATTTCACATATAAATACACACTCTAAATCGATCTAAGCAGTTGCAAATATATATATATACCCTGATCGTTTAGTATCAAGTGGATATCAGACAATCTTTCTATTACAGTATCTAATTTATTACAAATGTCTCCTCTTCTCTACATTCAACCCCTAGGGATATTTATACACTTTCCTACTGGATTGGGTCTTCTTTCACTGGTCATGTGGGTCTGCTGGGCCTAGTCGGGGATGGGTCTGATCTGATAGACCAGGGGTATCATCATACCCCCTTCCCCTGAGGACGATAGCAGTACCTGTCTGTTGAGGATGGGTGTCCGGATGAAGCACGATCGAAATCCTATGGTCAATGTTCAGTACCGCATCCACGTCGGGCGACGAACGTCATGGCAAAATTAGGTGCGCGGATCCACATGCCAAACAGTGGTAGGTATAAGCTCCTTTGTACATTCGAAAAGCCAATTGTGCGACGTTCGACGGAAGGATGTCGAAGTACGGTACTGCACTCAAATAGATCTTGATTTTCAGTGGGAATTAGGAAAATTCGACATCGGAGGGTGGAAGGATGTTGAGGTACGGTACTGTACTAAAATATATCCTGATTTCAGTGGGAAATAGGAAAATTCGACATCGGAGGGAGGAGGGAATGTTGAGGTACGGTAGACGAGACATCGTATCCGACCACCGATAGGCATGGCCGGTTGCGAGTCCGACCACCGATAGGCATGGCCGGTTGCGAGTACATCTTCAGTACGCAGCATGGTGACACGACATACAACGTACTCGAGCAAGACGAATTAGACGGACGACGGACGACGGACGACTGAGAATCAACGCGAACCGCCAAATGATCCGTTCGTAGCAATCCGCATCTGGCGCCTCAGATCCTATATATATAACATTGATTCTAAATGCAGCTGTCATAACTTAATTGACACCATCATATCATATATTATCACATTTTCAATTGCATACCAACCTGTAATTCCACTTTCACTTCAAATCACAGCAACGGCTACATGCATCACCGACCTATCACTTTTGAGTTAATTTTGAGCTTTTGTCACATGACCACATGATCGATGTACTCTACCCCGGCCTTTTTCAATCACCATTCACCATATATATATAGAACATACACGCACACATACATGGCCGGATGAGAGGTGAATTCTAGCTTGTTCATAGAGATCGATCGAGATGGAGGGGAAGACGAAGACGAAGGGACACATGGTGTCACGAGCATGGGAGTATCTCATGGAGTTTCCTATGGCAAAGGTAATTAGAAAGCCAGTCATTAGAAAGAGAAAAATCTTGACTGGATATAATAGTCGGTATGATCATATGTTGTCTAAATTTAACAAGGAGATCATAGGGAAGAAGAAGCTCATCGTTTTACTGTGCTTGGGTTGTGGAGGCAAAGACGATGACGCTCAGATTGAGTACTTTGGAAGTGAATTTTTATTGGAGAAGAGCTTGGTCGACGAAATTTTGTCGGAAGAGGAGGAGGATGAAGAGTGTGTCGACAAAAGAGCTGAGGAGTTCATTCAGAGGTTTTATAAGAAAATGAGGTTGGAGAGACAACAATCTTTGGAGAATTCAATGTCGTCGTCTATTATAACTTGAATTTCTTTTTCCATCTTAATTTGTGTTTTCATTTTCATTTTGATATCTACGGTCAGGATTTATTAGTTTTTTTTTTGAATAAAAATCGTGATAAATATATATCCAAAAAAATGATACACCATGTGGCAGTGAGCCCTGTTGAATCTGACCCCATATAGAGAGACATACTCGAAGGCTACAATTAACACAAATCGTAATAAAAACAAACACAACGTAACTCACACACTCTCTAAAAAACTCATCTGTCCAGCTTCAGGTTTCCACACACCCCTCTTTCTTATCTCGATTGCAGAAACCCTTCAAAATGTTTAGATATGCTTCTATCCGTCATATACTTGTGTCCATCCAAAGGTACGACATTCCCACGCGATCATAGTCCATTAAAGATATCCTCCTTCCCCTCCTCCCTGAAAGAAATGAAGGGTCAAAATCGTCAGTAATCAACTAATAAGTCGACTAGTCAGACGTAGGATACACGTAGGGTAGCCACCACCATCCATCCGCCCCAAAAGAGTTTCGTTCTTAAGGAGCGGACCTAACCCGACTTCTCGACCCCTTCTCAGGTATTTTACCATACCCAATTTGGGATCCGGGGTCAAGATTTATTAGTCGGTCATAGATTTATAGTGTTTGTGAAAATGAATTTCATTTAAGTGAATTTTAATTTATATATTTATTATTTAGCTATATATATAAATTTATTATTTCGGTGGTCGTTGTTTAAACGGTTATTTCCAAACCAACTGTTTTTTAAAAATATACTTCCATCTTCTTCATGACAACTTAAGAACAAACGACATGACCAATTGTGTCTGTTGTCGGTTCGTCATGTGAATAATTAGTAGTCATAATAATAATAATGGTGAGACCAAAAGGAATCGGCGGCGACTGCTACGACGATGAAGAAGGTGATCGGAGAGGTTTCGGAGGAAACAGCAGCGTCCAGTTGAAAGAGGTCGGTGTTTCATGCATGTTGAGCACCGAAGTCGGTGCACTTCTTGCCGTTATCCGTCGTCCAGTCGACCCAAATGCAACCGACGTCACCGTCGCCGACACACACGTCATTGTTGCTCTAAAAAATCTCCGCTCGTTAATCTTCCAACCACATGGGGAATGGCATACCATTGACCCTGTCCTCTATATCTCCCCCTTCATCAACGTCATTCAAAGCGACGAGATACCTGCACCGGCAACCGCTCTAGCCATCTCCGCCGTCTTGAAGATCATCCGACTGAATATTTTCGACGAGAAAACCCCCGGTGCCGGAGATGCCATCCAAGCTGTTGTCCACGGTATCACAAACTGTAGATTGGAAAGAACCGATCATGTTACCGAAGACGCCGTTCTGATGCGAATCCTCCAAGTTCTCCTCGCCGTGATGCGCAGCCGTGTCTCTGCCTTCCTCACCGACCATGCAGTCACTACCGTCGTCAACACCTGCTTCCAAGTCGTCCAACACTCTGCCTGCCGGGGCGACATGCTACAGAAAAACGCACGGCACACGATGCACGAACTCGTCCAAATCATCTTCATAAAACTCCCCGAAATCAAACCCAACGGAAGTGGGAAAGGAAGCGAGATCGAGTTCGACGAGGAAGGAGGTTTGATCGGACCTCCGGTGTACGGAACGCAGTGCATGGTTGATATCTTTAAATTCCTCTGTTCTCTCTTGAATGTAGTTGTGGAATGCTCTGACGGATTGGGTCCGATGAGTTGGGATGAAGATGTACAGCTGTTTGCTCTCATTCTGATCAACTCCGCCATTGAGTTGGGCGGAGAAGCCATCGGAAATCATCCCAGACTTCTCTGGACAATTCAAGATGAGTTGTTTTATTATCTCATCTACTACGGAACTCGCTCCACTCCCCTGTTTCTGTCCATGATCTGCAGCACTGTTCTCAATCTTTACCATTTCCTCCGGAGGTCCGTCGACGTAGTTTAATCAGGGTTTTTAATTTAACTCCTAGTCATCTTATGCTATTTTTACTCTGTGTTAGGTCGCTTCGACTGCAACTGGAAGCCTTTTTCCGGCTGGTCCTTCTGAGAGTGACATCATCCGGAAACAGCAGTATGGCGATCCAAGAAGTTGCCGTGGAGGGTATCATTAGCTTCTGCCGGCAACCCATGTTCGTGATTGAGATGTACGTCAACTACGACTCCGATCCGATCTGCTCTAACGTGTTTGAAGAGATCGGAAAACTACTTTGTAAGATTGCTTTTCCGACTCCACGTCCGTTCTCTCCGATGCAAGTGCAAGCCTTCGAAGGTCTAGTCTCCGTCATCGGCACAATCGCCGAGCATAAAAACCTCGACGAGAAACCGGAGGGTGAGTCGTACCAGGTGCAGATTTCGGACTTCCAGCCATTCTGGCTTGAGAAATGCAGCGACATCACCGATATTCGATTGTGGACGGAGTTCGTGAGGATGAGGAAGACGATGAAAAAGAGGGTGATGATCGCTGCAAATCATTGGAATCGGGATGAGAAGAAAGGGTTGGAGTTTATGAGGGTAGTACATTTGGTTCCAGATCCACCGGATCCGTTGGATATTGCGAATTTCCTTCGGTACACTCCAGGTCTTGATAAGAACAAAATCGGAGATTACATGGGCGATCCCGACGAGTTCAACTTGAAAGTTCTTAAGGAATTCTCTCAGACCTTTGATTTCTCCGGGGTGATTCTCGACACGGCTTTGAGGACTTTTTTAGAAACTTTCCGATTACCCGGAGAATCTCAGAAGATTCAGAGAATCCTCGAAACTTTCTCGGAGAGATTCTACGAGCAGCAGACGTCGGAGATATTCGCCAACAAAGATGCTGTCTTTATCCTCTGTTATTCTCTCATCATGCTCAATACTGACCAGCACAACGCTCAGGTCAAGAAGAAGATGACGGAGGAGGAGTTCATCAAAAACAACCGCGCCATAAACAACGGCAAGGATCTTCCTAGAGACTACCTCTCGGAGTTATTCTGTTCAATCTCCAACAACGCCATAACCGTCTTCGGCCAGAACGCAGCAGCAGGAGGTGTAACCGAGATGAATCCCAACCGTTGGGTGGAGTTGCTTAAACGATCCAGATCCATCGAGACCTTCATCACCCCTTTGGAATTCAACCACAAACTCTGTCGTGATCTCTTCGTCCCGATATCCGGCCCATCCGTGGCGTGTCTCTCGGCGATTTTTGATCGGGCCGACGACGATGAGATCTTACAGGACAGCATGAAGGGTCTCCTCCACATCGCCAGAATCGCACAGTACGGTTTGGAAGATATCCTCGACGAGCTCCTCACCTGTTTCTGCAAATGCACGACGCTTCTCAATCCGTACTTGACGCCGGAAGAGACGCTCTTCTCCTTCAGTCACGACCTGAAGCCTAGACTCGCCACTCTCGCCGTTTTCACCATCGCCAACCAGTACGGCGGCTCGGTCAGAGGAGAATGGAGGAACACTCTTGATTGCTTGCTTAAACTCAACAAAATGAGAGTACTCCCTTCCAACATCATCGAATCTTCCGGGGAAAAAAGACCACCGTCGCCGTCGACCTCTTCGACCGCGAATTTGATGAGTCAATTCTCACAGTTCTTAACGATGGACAGAAATCTAGATTCGATGGCGAGTATAGGGAATGAGTTCGAGAGCAATCTGAAACTGATCGAGCAATGCCGGATCGGAAACATATTTACCGGGAGTTGGAGATTACCGGAAGAGTCATTACAGAATCTTGGCAGAGCACTTATATTCGCAGCGGCAGGGAAGAACCAGAAATTTAGTACCCCCATCGAGGAAGAAGAGACGGTCGGATTCTGTTGGGACCTTCTAATGACGATCTCAGCCGTGAACATCAACCGATCCTCGTCGATTTGGCCTCAATTCTTCGAAAACTTCACTATCGTCGCCCAATTTCCACTCTTCTCCCCCTGTCCCTTCGCTGAGAAAGGCATCGTCGGCATATTTTCCATCTACGTCAAATACCTCGCCGCCGGGATCACCGTTGGGGACAAAGAAAGGGATAAGGTGACGGAAGAGTACATCCTGAAATCCATCAACATGATGTGGAAATTCGACAAAGTTCTGGACACATGTTGTGACAGCATAACCGATTCGATCGTGACGATATTCAACGAGAGTGGAACATCCATCCAGTCGATTCTGGGATGGAAGACGTTGCTCCACTTACTCTCCATCGCCGGCCGGCACCCAGAGACATACGACAGAGCAGTTCAAGCTCTGACAATGGTGATGACGGTGAAATCCGCCACTCACATAACACGTTACAACTACGCGTACTTCATCGACGCCGCATTCGGATTCGCCGCACTGAGAATCTCTCCACTGGAAAACAGCCTCAAACTCCTAGATCTAATGGCCGGATCCATCGATTGCCTGATCCAATACCACACCTCCCACACTTCCGATCCCGACAACGCAACCGGTGACCCCGCCTCCGCCATGTACCTCTCCGGGAATCTGTTTCTGAAACTCGCAGAAGCGCTTCGGAAGACGAGTCTGGTGCGGCGTGAGGAGATCCGCAACCACGCAGTCTCCGCTATCCGGAGAATCTTCGACAGAGCAGTGGATCTGGACTTCACGCCAACGAATTGCATCGGGTGCTTCAACCTGGTGATCTTCGCCATGGTCGACGACCTCCACGAGAAGACGGTGGAGTACTCCCGGAGGGATAATTCAGAGAGGGAGATGCGGAGCATGGAGATTACTCTAAAGGCGGCGATGGAGATGATGGTTGATGTCTACCTGAAATTCCTTATGGTCTTACAGTTGAGTCCGGCCTTCCGGACGTTCTGGCTCGGATTGCTCCGACGGATGGATACCTGTATGAAGGCCAATATCGACGGCGAGGCAGGGCTACTCCAGTCGCTCGTCCCCGTGCTTCTGAAGAAGATGATCCGTGAGATGAAGGCCAAAGAGGTGCTGGTGGAGAGGGAGGGAGATGAGCTCTATGAAATCACTAGCATTCAAATACAGTGGATCGCACCCTCCATCAAAGATGAATTATTGATGTGATGGTAAAATATTATTATATACCCTAAATTGGACAAACTGCAAAAAATACCCTTTATTTTTCTTTATTTCTCCACCAAGGAAATTAATTAATTATTAGTACTTTAGTTCTTACTTTGTTAATTGTTAGTGCTACTTGTCAGTTGTCATTTGTCAAGTTGTAATAATAATTATGTAAATTTTGTAATCACATCCTTGTATTTTTCTTCCTTAACAATAAACGCCATTATTCTATCCAATATTCTAGTCTCTCTTTCGAATTAACTGACCTTCTAGTATGTTCTTCCTCACTTTCCCACCGCCGCCCTTCTGTCGTTTACACTCCGGGAGACCCTTCCACCGGCGATGTTCACCTTCCTTAGCTACCTTCAGTACAGGGGGAACAATTCTCCGAGTGTCTGCTTCGGTTCCGGGATCCAACGAGGTCAAACCTCAGTACACGCCTTGGTTGATTGTTGGATTGGGGAATCCTGGGGAAAAGTACAGCGGGACTAGACATAATGTGGGTTTTGAAATGATCGATCGGATTGCGAATGTGGAGGGGATTTCTCTTAATACCATCCAGTCCAAGGCTCTTATCGGAATCTGTAGGGTTTATGGATTCCGATGTTTCTTCTGTTTGTGTTTTTTATTTATTTATTGTTGGATTTTTGTTTGTTTGATTCCAGTTTTGTTCTTGGTTGTGTAGCTTCGATTGGTGAGGTTCCGGTGTTGTTGGTGAAGCCGCAGTCATATATGAATTTCAGTGGGGAATCGGTATGTTGCTGGTTCGATACTTCCTTTTGCTAGTATTTTTTAGGCTAATCATCGAATGAATTCCAAATGAAAACTTAGCTGAATTTGTAAAATTCAGTGTCGAAATTTATCGACCCTAAACCCTAATTTTTTTTTTTACTTCCTTTTTAAAATTTATTGGTGAAGATGAATGAATAGAGGATGGAAACTCAGTTGATGTTTGGTGAGATCGTTGGCGAAAATCGAGTTCATGAGAAATTTAGTTTGTCTATGCCTTTTATTTTTGAAATTTGACAAATACATTATGCAGGGTGGTGATTTAGCTGATATTTGAATTTAGGAACTTGTGTTTCAATGATTTGAATGTACCAACTACCAAGAAAGATGTTCATTTCACATTTTCATGTAAAAAAATTCTGATAGATTGTAATATTCTATATTTGATTATTTGTAAATTGTAATGGATATTTTTTTTATTAGTTCTGTCCAAAATTGGTTGATGTGTATTTCGTTTTATCAAATACTAGCTTTGATTTTATTTGTTAGTTTTGAATTTTATTTGAAGGTGGGACCTCTTGCCGCATATTATCAAATCCCTCTTCGGCATATATTATTGGTATGATTAACTGAATTTTGAATTACGAATTCACTTTTCTTCTTCTTGAATCTTGGCATGTATTTTTGTTGTTGTTGCAAATTATAGATTTATGACGAAATGAACTTACCGAATGGAGTATTGAGGTTGCAACAAAAAGGAGGTCATGGTTATCATAATGGGTATGCAGAGTTTTTAATTATAATATCTGAAAACTTACTTAATTGGTCTCGGTAAAATTTATCAAGGCGAGTTTAAACTGTTTTGTAAAGAACTGGACATGAGCTTTTTTACCTCTCGATTCCTCAATGGCCACACTTTTGTAGTCTCACATTCCTTGAAAACTAATTGTTTTTACTTTTTAGAGTATTAAACTATAAAATACAAATTTGTAATATAATATCAATTTCAATCTGAAGTATCGATCGACTCTTGCACTGTTATCCAACCCATTCATTTTAAGCAGCATTACTTTAGTTACATTTAATGGGGAAAAACATGTAGAGCTGAAGATGATGGAATGGGCATGAATGTATTATTTATGAATGACTTCCTGTTCTGTAGATGTATCTGTCAGATTTTTGTTATAAAAGATGACCAATGGTTTGATCTGATATCAATGTTTATACATAACAGGGTTAAAAGTGTTATGAATCATTTGGACGACAGCAAAGAATTCCCTCGTCTCTGTATAGGTTGTTGGTCCATCCACTTCTGTTTCAGAATGATTTTCTTGGCTTATTAGTACTGCTTTAATCAAAGCCATGTAACAAATTTTGTTTTATTTGCAATTCATACAGGGATTGGAAATCCTCCAGGAAATATGGATATGAGAGCTTTTCTTCTACAAAAGTTCAGTTCTGAGGAACGTGATCAGGTTTGTATAGCTAATACTTTCTGATTTATTTTTTAAAATTTCATTTTATGGTAACATCGAATTGAAATGAATTCTAGCATTATTTAGTCTGTTTATGCACCAATGGAAATGAAATCTTGCTTGCTTTCAGCACTGGCCAAATTAAACAAATACTCTTAGCTAAATATTCCGATATACATAAAATGCGAAAATGCTAGAAAACTAGATCTTTTTTCTTTCACACAAACTATTCTCTTGATTGCTTTCAAACTTCAAGTGTTCACGTAAAATTATGGTTTCACTTTTCCTTGATCACTTGTACAGATTGATTCTGCTTTGGAACAAGGAGTGGACGCGACACGGACACTAATAGTTAGGGGGTTCGATGACACCATCACTCGGTTCAATCTATCACAGAAGTACAAATACAACAAAGTTTGAAATCCTGAATTATCATCAGAGTGTTTTGCTTTTGTTAGAACACAGATCTTCAATGTAGGAACTAAAATAAATCCTGGCTGTATATAACGATTGAAAGGAGGATTTTCAGGATTTTGATTTTTGAAGTAGATTGATTACCAAAACTCAAAAAATGTCAAACATTTAATTTTCAGGGTTTTGTTTCAAAGGGTTGATTCATTTTTTTAGGGTTTTGAACAGTTTTTTTTATTTTAAAGTAGTAAAATTCAACTAAAAATCAACTTCATTTAAAAAGATATAACTAAAAGCCAAAAAAAAACTCAAAATCTAACCGTTGGAGGTTATAAATCATAAGACAGAACAGCAAGAAATTCACACTAAGTCTTTCTTCTCCATCTCCCTCAAATCTGACCGTTGGAAGCTTCTCACCATTTTCCGATAGAATGTTCCAACCGGAGGATTTGGCCAGACTACTATCATCCATCAACGCCAACTGCCATTTCGAATTCCAACGAGGACCCAATTACGCCGCGTACTCCAAGCTCCGAGAGTCGAAGCTAGTGTTGAGAAAACTGGAGCAGCAGAGAATGAATGATGCTTTGTCGGAGATGAACCCAATTCTTTCACCGGCGCCGACTCCAAGGGAGAAGACCAATACACCGAAGAGGAAGCTAGTGTCATCTCCATTAGTGATGAGCTCAGTCCCTAATTTCTCATCTGTTATGATAAAAGAGAAGGAAAATAAGAGGCCTGCTCCAGTTCCGTTTAGAGCCGGAAGTAGAATGTCGCCGAAAGCCTCTCCTCTGCCGCCGAGAGCACCGACGGCAATGAAAGTACCGTCTCCAAAGTTGGGTTCGAAAAGTACTGGAGCAAAGACTACGAGGAGGAGTTTTTCGTGTCTGAAGGAGATGAAAGGGTTTGAGGTGGCCGGTAGGAATGGAATGCAAATGCGTAATGGCAAGATGATCGGCGCAGCAGAATCCACGGATGCTGGGTTTAGCCGCTATGGAAATTGAAATTTCGTTCTCTTTTTTTTTTTGTGGCGTGATTTTTTTTTTAGTTTTTGTATTTTTAGTTAATCGTAATTCATTTATTTTTTGTCGATTTTTTTTGATCAGATCTAAATAATTTTAAAAAAATGAATTTATTATTGCATATTTACATATAAATTCTAAAAATGATTACATATTTACCCTCAATCTCGTGATAAGTGAGACCCTCAATCTGCTTCAATCCATTTGTAGCTCTCGAATGATGAGGTAATTATGACTCTTCCCAATACAACAAGATTCACATATAGCAGATTTAGCATTACTAGTGCATGTTTGCTTGTTATGCAATCTGAAAGATGAATCTAGAAGTTATTTTTTCTTCAACTGTTTTTATTTCAGATTATTTTTTTTTAATTCCATTGGGTGACACATCTCGTTTTCTGAAAAATAATGAATATTTTAATTTTCATCCAAACAGTTTAGATATTAGATGATCTGACGGAGGTTGCGTAAAAAATTACGCACCACTCTTTCTCTTGGAGGTTATTATAAAATATTATTGGGTGTTTGTCGTAATAACATATATGGACGAAAATAAATAAAAGACACAGATAATACGTTAGTAGATCTCATGAGGTAGTCCTTAAGGATCGAGATCATTAAAGACATCAGTCTTTTTTTTTATGCAGAGTATTACAAAAAGAACTATTGTCGTCATTTGGAGACATCTATGATTAAAGTATGGAAGACCAACCTCTGAGACAGTGTATCTAGTTATTAACTTAATGTATAACTAGACCACATAGCTAATGAAAGTAACTTATTGTATAACTACAGTCGTATATATATCAAATCACAGTATTATTGTCTATTGTCATTTTTAAACTAAATATATGTATGTATAGTAGATTTATGGAGTAACCTTTGGATCAACAAAAAAATGTTGGAATAACTCAAAAAAAGAGACAAATAGTGGGATACATTCACCCAACCCTTGTATCTCAAATGTAAGAGTTTTTCCAACTTCTTAGATTTTGTTCTTAATCTTTTTACTTTAAATAAAGTTTATTTAATTTCAGATTGTTAAAGCCAACACCACAAAAGCCGAAGTATAAGATGTCAACACCACCAAAACATATTGAAAATAAACAATCATTATCTTACAAACCAGTGACAAAAAAAGTGTTTACACATCTAAATATATTAGCAAATAAATAAATCATAGATGGTGAGCACTAAGCAGGTAAACAAGAACTATAGATAATAACTTAATTTGTTACACATTTAAAAATCTCTAATGAAAAAAATATATCAAATGAAAATATTGAGTAACAAGTGTTAATTAATTACACAAAAACGTGATTTTAGGTGATTTCCTGAAATTGAAACCCTTTAACTCTTTTTTTCAGTCCGACTCCACTTAGGAAATGTCCATTTAGGCTTCATGGCATCCACATTGGGACTCTCTTGAATTGGATCACCTCCTGATGGAACTTTCATGCCACCACTGCCACTCGCAACTGTAACAGACCGAACTGTTGTGAAGGAGGCTTGGATAGCATCTCTCTCTTTCAATAAGTTGTCAACCTTCATGTTACAACAAAATATTATAGCTGAAGTTACAGGGAAGGAATCCAAATTTCAAGATTTATAGATGTTATTTACAAAAAATAAAGAATAAAAATATTCAAAAGATCATTTTAATGATGTTTAAACCCTGAATCAGAAAATAAAATATAGCTATTCATTAATTTTAATAAATTATAGAAAATACTAAAAATAGCATAGCTTAGAAGAAATCAGTATAGACAACAACGTGGTAACCGATAAATCCATTTCAATATTTATTATTATAATAATACAAAAACATCCCCATTCTCATCTTATGCCTAATGATCTGTATTGCAATAAAAAAAATTAGATTCGATAAAAAAAAACATATAAAAAAGCACGATGAACAAGTAGAATTCATAAGAGTATTAAGCTGATTCTAACTTACATCTATTTTTTCCTCTGTATATCTAGCAGTGACTTCTTGAAAACGGACCAATGCCTGAAAAGCCATAATAAAATCACATAAAATAGAACTATGATAAATACCAGAGAATAAACTCGGTGAATGCTTAGTACTGGAGAGAGCACTTTTGCTTACTTTTCTGTACTCCAATTCAAACTGACGCAAATCATTTCTCTTTGCCAAAAGTTTAGCCTCAATGTCTTTGAGCTTTTCATTAGTTTCTTCATATGATTTTGCACACAAAGCCTCAATGGTATAGGTGGCAGGTTTAAAAAAGTTATCACCTAATAACAAACTCATATTCATCAATAAGCCTATTATGCTGAAGAGAGAGGTGTATAATTCATTATTTCTTACCGTACACTGCAAAAATATGAGCCCCAGGTTTTAGATGAGAGATTTCACATAGATGAAGACCTTCAAGCCTTTTGAAAAAAGCAGCTTCAGGATCTTTAGCCATCGCCAACTGAGAATAAAATAATATTTGAAAAATTACATGAAAAGTATTGTTTAATTACTCACCGACCACATGGATTATGCCTGGTTAAACTAAACCATAAATAAACATCAATCATATGAGAAAAATAAGAACTATTTGTCAAATATAGCAATAAAGAATGAAAAATGCAAAATTGCGAATGCAGCTGAAAGAAAATAAGAATCATAGTGGGGGATGTATGGAAATATCAGGTTTTGGGTAATGTCATGCAAACTCCCTAGTAAGACAATTAGATTAATTCAAAGAGTTATCTACAGATTTCTATGGGGATCCTCAAACCAGATTTCTTGGCACCAATGTGTTAAGCCATTCACTGAGGGAGGGCTGGGGCTACGACATATTGAGGAGTGTTGTGAAGCATCCAAAGTTAGAAGATTTTGGAGAATAATGACAAAATTTGAATCCATTTGGTCAAAATGGATGGAGAGATATTTGGCAACTACTAGTTGGGACATGGTTCAGACTTCAGAGACACTCTGAGGATTCACATATCTGGAAGGAATTTGTGGATTACAAAGTATCTATTTATCGGTGCAGTAAGCTAGATCATAATTCAGTTTAGCAGTGGAGGGATCTCAAACCATCTTTTGCTTCAGCTTGGGAAAAATTTAGAGACGGAAGTCTTCCAGATAGTTTATGGACTCATAGAATGAATAAATTCTCCTTGTGGATGGAGAATTAGGTGGAACAAGCTACCAACTAAAGTCCATATAAATGAAAGACTCTAGTATTGACAAGATGTGCATCCTTTGTAAAAAAGCAGATGAAGATCAGGAGCATTTGTTTTTTGGGTGTTCGTATTCGAAACACAAATGGAGCGATTGTGTAGAGAGAATAGGAAATATGATCCCAGCAAATATTCATAATTTCCTAAGAATATTTCGACTCATTGAACTTGTGTTCACACATAATGCATGTTGGGCAGTGCAATGGACAATATTTCAGATTGTAGCATGGCATATCTGGACTCTGGAGAGAAAGATGTAACAGGATACATGATGGGAAAAAGAATCAATGACCCCTAATCAGTGACAAGATCCAACGTGATATACAACCCTAGTAAATTTAAAGCTAAGCTGAGTCATAGGGAGACTCTATTACTTATCCCTTGGCAAGACAACCTCAGCATCCCCTAGGAAAATAGTAGTAATATGTATAATATTAGAACGTTAAGATAAAAAATAGCTACATAATGATAAATCACTTATATCAACTTCTCCTATTATATGAAAAATGAAAAATTTACTGTTGGCAAAAAAAAGAATGTGCCGTCATAAAAGATAAATATGCAATATATTAATGAACAATTACTGTTCACGTGTAGGAAAATGTGTAGATAATGGATGATAAATATGCATATTACCAAATAACAAAAGTGTGCACCTGATGACTCATGAGTCATGACTGCATTTAAAAATAATGTAGACCTGTGGAATGTAGTTGTTTTTTATTTTTAAGTGATCATAGTGTACACTTTTTGTTGGTTCACACTTTTAGTGTTATTTATATTTTACTTTTATTGTTTCACAACTCTTTATTAACTTTAAAATTAAAGAAAATTTGAAGAACTGAAAAGAAGATAATATAAATAACCGATTTTTTTATATATTCCAATATATCGTGTAGATTTTTCACACTTTTTTTATCATTGTAGTGCACATTTTAAATGTATAATTGGCATGTGTATTGTGTAGAGCAACTATATATATACAGAAAAAATAATTATTACATACCGACATACCGTATTTACATTTGAGTCCATACGGTAGACCTGAAAATTTAAAAAATACATCCCTGCTGATGTAACCTTTCCTGTCTTTTCGCTATCTTCCTGTGCATAAGAAAGAAAGTCAAATCAGTTAAAACACACCTGATTTCTAATTTTATAATCAGATGACCTAAATTCCACAAGGACTTTTCAAAAATTCAGAATGACATTAAAAAAACATCAAGAAAATACTGAATGTGTCAGTATTTTTAGCCACATGCTTCATAGTATTTTCATCAAAGTTCAGATGACCCACATGCTTCATATATATTTTTAGCTTGTGAATGTGTCATAGTATTCTAAATGAAGAATTTAAAAAGATACTAAATTACTAACCATTAAACCAACCCACAAAGAAATATCGGTGAAATTATTGGTAAAACAGTGTACAAAAATGCTATGGCTTAAATAATGCAAACCACAATCTTTGCACTTAAATAATGCAAAATATAAGAATAAAAATAATAATACCAAACAGATCACAGAAGCTGAGACTTATCTTCTCAATTGACGGTAATGAAGAAATTAGATATAAATTGACTTGTGTTACCTGTAAAGACAATCCATATCCACCACTTGGCTCTTGCTCAAAGTATAGAAGCTATAAAACATGACACCAACAAACTCATGACAAAACTGTACAATTAACCTTCACAATCTAGTTTGAAAGATCATGTAGAATGAGGGACGTAACAATCTACAAAAGTTACCTTAAATTTACTTTGAGCAGAAGAAGTAACTCTAACGACTATTCCTGACTCAGCTTGCTGCTCATCAATTGTAACGCCAAAAAAGTGAGCACACTGTTTCTCTACCTGTATTTTGAAAATAAATAAGTAATAAAGAAAACTGAAAACTGATTCCTATTATTTTAACAAGTAGTAAAGTAAAAAAATATGACAATTTTTATACAATAAATTTAGTCTTGTAATTTTCAATACGATTAATAATAGTATTGTATTTTTTTTTAAGCAGTTAAATATTTTCATTAATAATAGTATTGTGTTAGTGTCTACTGTCTACTTCAACACGACACAATAATACAAAACATTACTAACACAAATCAAACTATTATTTATTTATTTATTTGTCATATATTATTGCAAATAAAGAATCATCAATCATTACTCTTTAGTCTTTATTGATAATAATATTGTTATAACGTTATAATTTATTAATTCCATACTTCAAAATAGCGCTGCTATAGTGCTGAAGCAGGGAAGATTTCGAGCGGAACCATACCCAGATCCCGTCCATTTGAAAATAAACGTTTTTAAGGTTTATTTCTGTTTTTTAGGGTTTTAGTTTAAGTTTTTGTTGTAACCACAAGTGCAAAAGAAGAGATTCTTGTTCTTTCTTCTGGCAATCTTCTTACAGCTCATTTTCGCTGGTAAGAGAGGGTTGGTCCATCAAGTTTGGTCCGAGGTTCAGAGCACTATTTCTTTCCTTTTTATAAAATATAGAGTTATTATAAACCAAACCGTAATACCAAAATAAGTGTATTAAAAATATATATTCGAAGTTACAGTATTTAATGTTAGATTTATTTAAGATAAATCTTTCATTTGAATTTAATGATTAAATTTTGTTGTTGCGAACTTAGAACTTAATTGTTTGTTTTTAACTTTATTTTAAAACTTAATTTGTAATTCAGTTGATTGTTATTTTAGATTTGATAACTTTATTTTAGAATTCTATTTCCATATATTTGTGCCGTGTTTGTGACTTTGTGTTTCCTAGAGCCATGCCATGCCAAGAGAAACACGGAACATGCGTGTTCACATTTGGTTTCCTAGAGCCATGTCATGTTCGTGTTTTCCCAAAATATTCTCATGTTCATAACATAAGTTCATGTAATATTAGTACTAATTATCAACTCTAATTTAAACTAGTATTCGATGCAAACCTTTCCATATGCCGAAGATCCCAAAGGAAGAGGTGCAACAGTCATGGTTTCATTTAAAGCTTCTTCGATTACATTGGGAGAAATAGTTGTCTTTATGGGAACACCAAGCTTGCTAAAAGAAGAAGAAAAATCAACATAAGATGTTATGTAAATTATAAAATGTAAATCATTTTTGTAAGATTAGTAACAATGCAATATTATCACCTGAACAATGCTGCAAACATTGTGTTTACAGTTCCGAGGTTAGACAAGTCAATCTCCATATCCATGCCTTCATTTTCTAAAGCCTGTAAAAATCCAGTCGGAGGATTTAATACAAAATTAGAGGTAAAAGGAAAGGTAACTTAGGAATATGAGATACTATAACATCATATCAAAACATTGTCTTGATATTTGATATCATAGTTTCTGCTTTCAAAAAAATATATATTATTTTCTGTCCACTTGTAATCCTCAGGGTACTACGGTACTACCTTTCATTATTTTAATGAGAAATATTTACTTTTTGCAAAACAACAACAACAACATAGGTTTCAACAAAGTAGGGTGAAACATATCCATTTAAACTAAGGCATGCAATAATATATATTTTTTATTGTGTACACGACGTTTAAAATGGTGTGTATCACAATTCACAATACGTCAATACCTAGTTTTTTGATAACCACATGGCACCCAAACACACGCCATTATCAAACTAAATAGATGGGGTATGCGGCATACCGTATGCCAATCCAGCCCACCTGTTTGTTATGCAATATAGAGAATGAATCCAGTATCCACCTATTTTTCAATTGTTCCTAATCTAGAGCTATCCTGCTCCCCCTGGTTGAAAACTTAAACAACATTTTCTAGAAGATACTAAAAATACCCACTCCCGCTACCACTCACCCGGATATTAGAATAGGGGACCTAACTGAGGCCTGATTTGGGGACTACTTTGGAATATGATTGAATCATTAAGTTAGCACATATGGGAAGAAAAAAAATCACAGATGGAAACAACATACTACACTCTCAGACCACCAGAAACGGTGTTAAAGGAGGTAATCGAGGACATCAACATATCCTTCAAGCCTGAGTGCTTCAAGAAATGTTGTTGTCGTCCCTTGAAGACTAGCACAATGCTGATATGGGAGGCCAACCTCCGGAGGCAGATAGTCTAGAGTTTTCTTTAGGCAATATGGTTGTGTGGAAAGTGTCACAATATCCATATTTATATTTTATGCTTATTTCCATTGTATTTGATAGGATCGATACTTAAATCGAACTGAGAAAACCGAGCAAAAAACAAGAAAAAAACAGATTTACGTGGTTCGACAATGTGCCTACGTCCACGGGGTGTCTCCTCTTTTTCTTTTTCTCTCACACAAAGAATACAAGTCATTACAAGATACTTATATGGGAGATTAGGGTTGCCGTTTTGTGTTTGCAACCCTAATACCCATTACAAGGCTTAAATCCCATTTAACAGAATTAAACCTATTTAATTCTAATGGCTCATAAAAGGCCTACATTAATTCTAATTATAATTAATGCCCTTAATGAAAAACGTCTCCACACTCTAACAGTATTTTCAGGGCAATGCTCTTTATTTTTCATTGAATGAAAACATTTAACAGTTTCAAAAAAAAAAAGTTTCTCTGACTCTTAGATGCTATTAGGATCCGATCTTCAAAGCTCCATATCCAATTTACTTGCATCGTTGGAAAATTACAGCAATGTTTCTACTCCACAAGACCAAGTTACATTTTAGAACTTGATAAATTCTGCTCCATATGAATATGACTATTGGCTAGTCAATACTGATTACTACTTTTTATAGCATTTAGTTTTTTAGTTGTATTATTTTATGACTGATTTCCATTTTCTTCCTTTTATCGCATTTTCTATCTCTTATCCCATTTCTATCCAATTATGATTCTAGTAAATACCTATATTTCTATTAAAGGATTCCAATTTTTATTTACTTATGATTCTATAATCTATAAAAAATTTGATGAAGTTGAAATTTCATTAGGAATAAAGTGGGCCTTGCTTTCAAAATACTTAGTCTCTATTTCATAGGAAAACAAAAATATTTTGTGGGATTTTTGGACCAAATACCTCTAGCTAGGGGATCAGGTTTCTAGGGGTAGCTAATGCTTCACAGAACTTTAGTAAGGAGCCACCTACCTTAAGGCCAGTAAGGATTAGAGTTTAGATTAAATCTCCGCGAGGCATAAACCTATCGATATCATGCTTACATTTCAGGACATTTTTCCATATAATGGAATCCCTAGTGCCAGAGGCCAGAATTACCTCCAGGTTCCTATCTTTTACATATCTATCCCTGACCCAGAGGGAAAGAATGGACTCATTATTAGACCATAAATAATGAGCTCTTTTTATATGGGAGGCATGTGTACAGGTTTCGAAATTTCTAAACCCAAGCCCACCAAGTTTCTTAGGGAAGACCATCCAAGACCAAGGGGAAGATTTCTTTCAATCCCAGATGAACCTGTATGCAATCTGACTAACCTTAGTTACAACTGAACTAGAGAGGGAGGTGCCATTTATCCAATATGTGAATATACCAGCAAAGACCCCATTCACAAAGTGGATCCTTCCCCCATGGGATAGGCATTTGCCTTTCCACCTAGCCAGTGTTTTCTCTAATGGTTGTATAGATCCAATGCACTGACAAAAGCTTTTCCTTTTACCCAAGATAGGAATACCCAGATAAGTAAAGGGGAGTTGCTTGGGGGGGAGCCAATGATTTCTTGTAGGTGGGGGAAATTGGTAACCACTTTCAACTGCTTGTTGTTCATCTATCACATCTGATGGAACTTCAGAAATTTCAGCATTAACCATTGCATCTGAGCCTCTCTTTCTTCTAGCATAAGTCTGAATCCAAGCTTTTTCAGGCGGCCAGGCGACCAGGCGATGCCTGGGGTCGCATATCGCATATGCGAGAGCCTGATCGCATATGCTACCCAATATGCAACATTTATTTTTTTATATATTTTTTTTTCAATATACCCCCTGTATTTTCTATATTTTAAATAAATCCCTGATATTGTATTTCCCTATCACGTATTCACGTTACTGGGTATTTCCCTAGGACGAGGACTGAGGAAGAGCATATCGCGTTACTCTTCCTCACCGGAAAAGTCGTTCCGAACTTCCGATCATACCAGGCAGCGGCGAGTCACCGGAAACCTACCAGGGAAGGACAGCGGGGAAGATCCTTCGGGAGCAACGGGAATGTTTTTAGGATTTAGGGTTTTTTCTTATTATTTTTTAGATTTAGGATTATTTTTTATTTAATTGGGTATTTTTTATAAGGTCCTTAAGTTGTTACAAAATAATATTATTCATTTAATCATTTCAATTTTTTAATTTTTACTTGGGTAAATGGGTCGGGTTAAGCCGGATCCGACCCGGATCCGGCTAAGCCCCATAAATATGCGACCCCCCAAATATGCGATGGGGGGATTGCGCCTGGTCGCATATGCGTGCATATGCGACAAATCAAAAACCTTGTCTGAATCACTTGATCACATTGACTCGAAATATTTGTATTGCGGGAGATGGGTGATTTTGCCCACTAAGTGTCCAAACAGCATTATTAAGACAGCTAGTGGTCTCTAGGAATAGGGATCTACTGTAGTGGCAGTTAAAGTATAGGTGTTGTAATGTTTCTTCCTCATTTCCACATAGTAGGCAGGACGTATTTATGTTGAGTCCCCAGCTTTGCAGTCTAGTTAAAGTGTTCAGACTCTTGACCTTAATTCTCCACAACAACATAGAGAATTTAGGAGGCTTTTTGGCCCAGATCCCTAGATTTATCTCTTGTAAGATGCCTTTGGGCCTTAATGTTTTTGAGTGCTTGGAGGGGGCAATTTGTGTGACTCTATAGTTACTCAAGCAGTTTATACATTTCCTTATTGTTTCCTTATTAGCTAATATAGTTTTCCACATTTGAGAGTCCAGAATAGGCCTACACTCTATCTCCCCAATGCTTCTTCCTTTGATGTACCTAATTTTTATCCAGTCTGCTAGTATGGAGTTATTAGGACTCCACATCCTCTCTGTTCTTTTAACCAAAGCTGAAGCATTAATTGCAATGAAATCCTTGACCCCTATTCCGCCTTCGCTCTTTGGGAGTGTCATTTTTTCCCAACTACTCCCTCTTCTCCCGTCCCAAATGAAATTGTAAGCTAGGCTCTGGATCTTCTTAATAACTGTGGATGACAGTGTGGTTCCGTTTGCCCAATATTGAAACTTACCTTGTAAAACCCAATTTACTAATTGAGTTCTGCCTGTGACCTGTGTAAGACAGACATCTCCCTTTCCATCTGGCTAACATTTTTTCTATTGGATTTATTAACTTCCAACATGTCGCGTGAGATTTCTTTCTTCCCGTTATTGGGAGACCAAGATAGTTGATAGGGAGGGATTTAGTTGGAAAGTTGAGAATGTTATGCAGATAATGGTCATTCATGCATACTTTTGAGTAGGTTGCCGAGCTCTTCTCCTGATTAATTTCGAGGCCTGAGAATTTGGAAAAAGTCTCTAGGATTTTCTTGATTGTTTCTAATGACTTGGGATTTGCTTTTGAGAAGATCAACACATCATCTGTGTAGATGAGGTGCGAGATGGAAACCACTCCATTCACGATATAAGTATCCATCCTCTTATCTTTGATCTCTTTCTCTATTAGTATACTAAGATTATCCATTACCAGGTCGAATAAGATAGGAGACAATGGGTCCCCCTGCCTGATTCCTCTAAAGTTAGTGAAGGGGGGAGTGGGGGATCCCTCCACCAGTACCGAGAAGGAGGTTGTGGATATACAGTTATGTACCAATTTGCACAGCAGAGGGCTGAATCCCATTGCGTCAAGGGTGTGTGTGATTGCTTGCCATTTCACTGTATCGAAAGTCTTTTTGAGATCTATACTTAAACAACATCTTTTGGGGGTTCTGATTCTCCCGAAGCCATGTACCATCTCGTCTGCCAAGATGGTGTTATCTGAGATGTTTCTTCCTGCTATGAAAGTTGTTTGGTGAGGAGATATTAACTCGGAGGAGACCTTGGAGATCTTGTCAGCCAAGATTTTGGTGAGAAGTTTATAAATTAAGTTGACACAGGAGATTGGCCGATTGGCCTAAAGTCCGATAATTCGGTAGCTGTGGGTTTTTTTGGGGATAAGAGTGATAAATATGTGATTAATTGACTTCAATATGGGTTTGTCGTTGAAGAACTGTCTGACACAAGTTAGGAATGTTTGCTTTAGTTCCGGCCAGAGAACTTTGAAGAAACCCACTGTAAAACCATCAGGTCCTGGTGATTTCCCCATTTGAAATGCGAACAAGGTGGATTTAACTTTGTCCCTTGATATTGCATATTTGACATGAAATGCTCTTGAGATTAGTCTTCCCTTGCTTGTGATTATTTTTCGCAGTCTCAACCACATTAGCACTTAAAGAATTGCTAATGTTAGATCTGGATTTCCTCAGCTCAGTATCCATGAACATAGCCTTCACTTCCTTGTATGTGATCAGATCTCTCCTTACTGTGATTTTCTGACTCAAAGACTCATACTCATCTCTCAACTCTGCCACCACTAGTAGGATTAAATCTTCATCTTCAATTTTTTTCCCTGCCATAGACAGCCCTTCTACCAAGCCATTTATCTCAACAACGTACTCCGGAAATTATGTAATTTTTGTTGAATTACAAGAATTTGTGATCTGGACAAGGATGCAAACTCTTCCTGTAGAGTCTTCCAGCAGTCCGCAGAACTTTCACAATGCGCCACTTTTGTGATCACAGATGGCGTCATTGATGACAATATCCAACCTAAGATCAATTGATCTTGTCGGATTGCCTCCGGCGTGTCCAGCACAGCTTGCCCAAGGAGATATGGCAGTAATCCATTACCTCTCAATGCGCCAATGAACTGTGTTCTCCAAGCGAAGTAATTACTTCGATCCAGCACTACTGTTTTGGGGGATTTGATGACTACGACCTTCGCCGGAGCCCACATATCCTCTCGAGTAACGGCAACAGTATTCCCTCCGTCTTCCATTGATCAATTTGTGGAAATACGATCAGAGGTAGAAGAGAAAAAAAAACAGATCGATCAATTGCTCTTTTGATCACAGAAACAGTGATCAAAAAAATCCTCCCAGAATTCGATTAGTTAGCAACTGATGCCATATGAGTAAATGAACAAGATATGAATTTGTAAATGAGGGAAAACAAGTGTTCGATCCTTCCTAAAATGTTATTAATCAATATATATACACTTAGGAGGGATTAGATCTAACAGAATTTACTAACAATTCTGTTGGATCTCATCCATTGGATTATTCTAGAAACATTAACGTAACTAACTACAGAGCTAATAAAAGTAATTAGTTATTTACAATAATACCTATTTTATAATTCTAATAAATTTAAACGTTATTTTTCTTGATACTTTAATTTTTTCAAAAAATAATTGAATCGAAATTTTTTATTATGCGACCATCATACATGTGCATATACCATATGTAATATATTTATATCATTACTAAATTAGTTTAGGAAAATAGTAATGCTAAATATATACAATATATTAGTCTTAATTCGTAAATGTGAAACGTTAACTGGTAATATTTTCGTTTAATGGGTATAGTTTGCTCTCATATGTAGTTTCCTGTTATAAATATTATGAAGAAAATTCACATTCCATGTCATTTTATGAAGACACTTCTTACATGAACCTATTTTCTTTAGGGAAAAAATGTGTTTAAATCAGCACTATATACGGATAGATTATAAAATAAGGCACAAGCCTAAACCGTAAATAAAAGTTATGCTTAATTCGGCTTTGATGAAAAAAAATGAAATGGAAACAAATCAACCAAAAAAACTCAGAATTCAACCTCAAATCCAGCAGTATCATATTGCCTTTTTTTCTCTGGATCCGATAAAATAGTGTATGAGAATGCAACTTCTTTAAACTGTTCTGAAGTTTCAGGATTGTTAGTATTTTTGTCTGGATGATACCTGCTCATTTGATATTACAATGACAATATTAATTTAACTGGCTTTAACATGAATGAAATAATGCAACTATGCAAGGAGTAGGTACTAATAAGTAATGACTAAGTGCTAGCAAGTAGCTGCCCGAACAATTTAGTAAAGAAAGAAAGACATTTTCAAACACAGAACAGGAAGAAAAAAACAATATAAAAAAAGAGAGCAAAGCACAATTGGAACGAAAGAAAACAAATAAACGTACTATAAAAACTAAACCCACCAATTCCTAAATCACAACATCAAAATTCTCAAGCATATATATGTCCGACTGATAACGATATCCCAAGTTTCCTATTGATCTTCATCGGTCCAGATCTTTCCACAATAATTTAAGCAACTTTCGATGAATAATGATGTTGATGTTGACGTTAACGATGAGAATTATAGATCAACTAAAGTATATACACCGCAGATTCATAAACGAGATAAAGAAAGAATAAATATGAAAAATAAAAATCAATCAGATCTCCCTTACTTGAGAGCTAGTTTTCTGTAAGCAGATTTGATATCCTGATCAGATGATTCCTTAGAAACCCCCAAAACCTCGTACGGATCCCGCCTAACCGTGGTTGTAGAAGTGCCCGCCATGTCTGACTTACTTCGATCGATCGATCGATCGAGCACCACGAATCTGTATGACTCTGTCTCCCTCAAATCTACAACTCTACCGTAAACACAAGAAATCAACACTTTCGCATCGGATTGGATTTTCAGCGCCGACGCCTAGAAAACTGAAACGAAACTCTCTCGAACTGTAATATTTATATTTCTTCTTTAATAAATAAATAAAATCATACTTAAAATTGTAAAAATAAATAAATATAAAAACATAGATTTAATTCAAAAAAAATTGCAGGAGTGAGAATGGGCCCCAAGTCAATCCATGACCAGTTGTAAGTCTCGGGTCATTTTTGGTGTTGGGCTGGGTCAACGTAATAATATACAATCAAGTTTTAATAAACTTTATTATTATTTTAGGACGTTCAGGTGTGCCGTATTCATTAACATTTAATCTAATGGCTAAAATATACAAGATACTAACACATGTATAATATAAAATAATATATTGTAAAAAACATTTATAAGACGCAAAGTCGATCTAATAGATAAGATAAATTTGGTACATTTTCACGTATTTTGATATCAGCATATCTGATAATTACTCTGTTATTTTATAAAAGTGTCACACTGTCACGACTCATGAGATTAAAATTAAAAAATCGAGGCAAAATCTTAATAATAAGAAAATAGTCATTTAGTAACATTTTAATAATTTATTCTTAAATAATAACAAAGTGGTTAAAATAACTTGTAACGTTTTATAAGAGAGCATAGAGGTGAGTGGGGGATGGCCTGATGGATCGTCGATCTAATGATAATTTAGTTCTTTCTCTTTTTTCGCATATTCTTTATTTTGGTGTTATGTGAATGAATTAACAAGAAAAGATTAACCCAAAATAATAGTTTCATGGTGAAATCAGTCCAAAATAAACTTGTAAATGATATATCGAAATTCGTATTCGAATTCAAATATAACTATCCGGATTCGGAATTTCGGATTTAGATACCTAAATTGATATCCAGATTTTATTCGAACAGATTTGGATATCCGAAAAATCCGTCGTTAAAATCCGAATTCGTATATCCGGATTTTAGAATGATTAATTGACTATTAATTATTTTATTAATAGTAATTTTATAATTTTATTTTAAGATTTTTATAAAAAGATATTCACATTATCTAGATTCTGATTTTATTCAGTCGATTGGAATATACATACTTAATCCAATGGAATGAGGGATATAGACAAAAAAAAATAATTTCAAGGATATATGTATAATAATAAATAATTTAGTCTATAAGATGCAATTTAGCTAATAATATATTTTTTTTATAACGGGTTGTATATCTCCAAATGATATATCAGAGTTGCGAGCCCAAATATAACGGGTGTCAACTAAAGCTCGGACTTGCGAGCTCAACGAGTCGAGTTCGAGCTTAGACTTTTCAAGCTCAGCTCGATAAGTTCGTTAAGGACTTTTCAATAATTAAATAAAATATAAATATTAAGAGTTATAAATATTAATTGATAAAAGACTATTGAATAAATTATAAAAAAAATTTAAATAAAACCTAAATCTTTCTTAAAATATTCTAATTATTTTTTTCTTTCAATTTTAAACTTATCGGCCCGATACCAAACTTGCGAGCTTCGAACTCGAGCCTGAACAATTCCTTAACGAACTGAGTCCGAACTTAGACAATTCCTTAACGAGCCGAGCCCAAGCCTGATTCTATAAGTAAAAGTTCGACTCGCCTCATTTGACATCCTAACTAAAACCATATAATAAATTATCACAAATTTAAGTGGAAATGTACAAAGTAATATTTAAATCTTGAATATCAATAATCTTAATAGTTTTTTTATTAATAAATTTTACTTTGTACGGCTAATAATATAAATAGTCACAACAATGTAATATGTTTTGCGTCCCCAATTTCACTCGAATATTTTCAATTGTAATATTCTGTATGATTGTGTACGTATTCCTGAGACCACCAACGGAAGTAAAAAAAGATAAACCCAGCCCAGCCCAATTCTAAAGCCTAATATATAATCAATCCACTAGTTCTTAGATTTCTCAGTTCTTAAAATCTCCCCCAAAATACTCCAGCAGCGGCGGCAATTTTGAGAAAGTGAAGAAACTGGCAGGACGCTATCGATAGGCAGAAGCAAAGGTGAAATTTTTTATTTTATTCATCATACGATAGCCATGCTTAGGATGTAGATCTGGAAATCTGGAATGCATTTTTATATTTATTCGTTTGCTTCATTTAGAAATTCGGTCCATGATTTTTTCTTTCTTATGAATGTTCGTTTTTAAACTATATTCATTTAACATTTAAATACTCACTTACTGTTTGTTTTTCTTCGGGTTTAATAATGATTTGATCAAAGTTTTTTTCTTCTTTCCTAATTCCTAGTGTGTTTTGTTAAGAAGCTATATTCATATAGAATTTGTGATTTCATGAAGATGGATGTTTATTTTTCTGCTATGTTCATTTTTCAATATAAATACTCACTTCCTGCTTCTTTTTATTCGTAGGGTCTATTACTGATTTGATCAAACTTTTTCTTCCTAATTCATAGTGTGTTGCATTAAGAAGCTATATTCGTATAGAATTTGTGATTTCAGGAAGTTGCATGTTCATTTTTCAGTCTTTCATTTAACATTTAAATACTCACTTATCGTTTGCTATTTTGCTGGAAAATCAGGATTTTTTTATCAGAATTTATCCATCATCAGAATTAAACTATCTTCACCAGACGAGAATGGGGAGGTCAGGGAAGAAGAAGAAGACTGTGGTTGCCGCGACTGCGACCACCACTGCCACTTCCACCGCTTCAGCTACATCCACTGTCCCCCAACACACCTGCTCAAATGGTCACGCCGCGACGAATCCATCTTTCGTGAAACGAACGCAAGGGTTGAAGGACGAGGGTAACAGACGGTTCCAATCCAAGGACTATGCAGGTGCAATCGAGCAATACGATTTGGCTCTCAAATTCCTCCCGAAGTCCCATCCCGATACCGCGGTTTTCCACAGTAACCGTGCCGCTTGCCTCATGCAGATGCGGCCAGTGGATCACCATGCTGTTGCAGCGGAGTGTTCTCTTGCTCTGGAGACTCAACCTGGCTTCCCACGTGCGCTTCTTCGTAGGGCGAAGGCAATGGAGGCATTGGGGAAAAGAGACATCGCACTTTTGGATGTGAATTCACTTCTTGCGGCGGATCCTAGTAATACAGATGCGATCGAGTTTGCGGCGAGATTGCTTCCGATGGTAAAACAAGGCGAGAGTAATGAGTGTAGTAGCAGCAATAGTAGTAACAACAAGCCTTCTAGTAGGCCTTCACCAGCTGCGCTTGGTGCTTCTGCAGTTCGTGGTGCGCCTATTTCTGGGTTGGGTCCGTGCCTTCCTTCTCGGCCATCTGTACCTGCTAAGAAGCCAGTTTCACCTTCCTCTGTTGGTAAATCAGACAAGGTTCCTTCTGTTTCTTCATGTGACAACTCGCATGCTCTTCAAAATGGCTCGGATGTGAAAACAACACAACAACATCCACTTAAAGCTGTTTCGTTGAAGCCATTCAAGCATAATGCAGTGAGCACTCCCCTGCAACCTCCTTCATCGGAGTCAGCATCGGTGGCGTCATCTGTATCTTTGAAGTCACAAGCTTCTGGTGTGATTCAAGACAATGAAAGAAAGGTAGCATTAAAGAAAACAGATGTTGTTGTTGCTCCAGTTGTCCAAATGAGGCCTTTGAAGCTTGTATACGACCATGATATCAGGCTTGCAAAGATACCTGCTAGGTGCAGTTTCAGGCTGCTAAGGGAAGCAGTGACGAAACGTTTTCCATCTTCAAAATCTGTTCTTGTCAAGTACAAGGATAGTGATGGAGATCTTGTGACAATCACTAGCACCTCAGAACTTAGGTTGGCAGAATCCAGTGCTGATGGAGATGATTCTGAAAATGCAGTTAAAATGTTGAGACTTCACGTTGTTGAGGTAAGTTCTGAGCAGGAGCCAATTTTGCCTGAAAATGAAGAGGAAGAAGAAGAAAAGAAACAGGCGGTGGTAGAGGTTGAGGAAGAGATGGTTGAAAATGATGATTTAATTATCAATTCTTCTAATGGAGAACTTGTTGCTATCACGGATGCAGCAGAGGAGGTAGTTCCAATAGAGAAGATCTCTGGAAGAGACAAACAATGTGGCCACACAGAGTGTAAGGAAGCTGAGATAGATGACTGGCTATTTGAATTTGCTCAGCTGTTCCGTAATCACGTGGGCATCGACCCTGATGCTCATTTGGACTTGCACGAGCTTGGAATGGAATTATGTTCCGAGGCACTTGAAGAAACAGTGACAAGTGATGATGCCCAAAGTCTTTTTGATATGGCTGCTGCCAAATTTCAGGAAGTGGCTGCTTTGGCTTTTTTCAACTGGGGGAATGTTCACATGTGTGCGGCTAGAAAGCGTATATCTTTGGATGATTCTGCCACAAAAGAAGTCATGTCTGCCCAGCTCCAAAATGCTTATGACTGGGTTCAGGAAAGATATGCACTTGCTGGACAGAAGTATGAAGAGTCACTAGGGATAAAACCAGACTTCTATGAAGGCTTGCTTGCACTTGGACAACAGCATTTTGAGAACGCCAAGTTACAGTGGTCCTTTGCCATTGCCAACAAGGTTGACCTAAAAAGTTGGGATTCTTCAGAGACAATCCAACTTTTCAACAGTGCCGAGGAGAAAATGAAAGCTGCCACTGAAATGTGGGAAAAGTTTGAAGAGCGCAGAGCTGATGAATTGAAAGATCCAAATAATGTCAAGATAGATGAGCTGTTAAAAAGGAGGAGAAAAACAGCATCCAATGTGGAAAGCGGTGGTGAGTCATCTTCTGTCGACACTACTATCCTCCAAGGAGAGTTAACACCCACTGAGGCAGAGCAAGCTGCCGTCATGCGTTCTCAGATACATTTATTCTGGGGAAACATGCTTTTTGAACGTTCGCAGGTTGAATTCAAGCTTGGGGTTGGTGATTGGGGGAAGAATCTTGATGCAGCTGTTGAGAGGTTTAAGCTTGCCGGCGCTTCTGAATCTGATATCAATGCTGTTATGAAAAATCATTCTTCCAAAGAAGTAGTTGGTGCGGAGTTCGATGAAAAGAAGATAACTCATCTGATTAATGTGGCTAAGATGTCCATCAAAGATGAAGAAGACAAGCATGTGCTGGAAGGCTAATCGAAAACGATTCAAATTCCAAAATTCAAAAGGTCAGTCAATAGTACTTAGCAAATAGCAATATTTCTTTGTTAATGGTTTAATAATAAATTTACAGTCATTAATCATTTTGAACTTTGTTATATGAGTTTTATCTTTTGATTATATTAGTGATATCAAGAAGCATGGATTTTGATCATTTTGTGATTGTATTTCTTTTCTATTCAATCTTTTTGTTGACTTAATCATTCATTGTTGTTTTCATATCTAATGAATCCTGCAGATTTTGGCTGTAAAGAAGAGGGAAAAAAAGTGAAGAAATCTGGAGAAGAAGATGAAGAAGAAAAGATGAAGTCATTTCCAAAGGAAATTAAGATTTTTCAGTTGCTACTAAGAAGTTTGGACTCACAAACCTGTTATTAGGATATCTGAAAAATGATTTTTTGGTGTTTGATTTTGGACGATTTAAGAGGAATTTATTTTTATTTAATTTCACAATTTTCCATGTTGCCAAATTATATCTTCATTAGGATCATAAATCATATATGTACAGAATCTGGGGTGTTCATTGGTCAGTAATGGCAGTGTTGGCTTGAAGTATATGGAAGGAGAGAAATTGTAGAATGCCAAAGAACTAATCGTCAGGTAAGTGTATTCAAATGGTAGATTTTTAGAGACCAGATCACCTATGAAAGTCAAAAAGATAAACCCAGCCCAGCCCAATTCTAAACCCTAATATATAACACCCACTGGTTATTACTTCTTACATTTTTCACACTTCTTAAAACCTTCCCCAAAATACTCCAGCAGTGGCAGCAATGTTGAGAAAGAGACGAAACTGGTAGGACGCTATCGATAGGCAGACGCAAAGGTAAAATTTTTTATTTTATTCATCATACGATAGCCATGCTTAGGGTGTAGATCTGGAAATCTGGAATGCATTTTTATATCTATTCGTTTGCTTCGTTTAGAAATTCGGTCCACGATTTTTTATTTTTATGAATGTTCATTTTTAAACCATATTCATTTAACATTTAAATATTCACTTACTGTTCGTTTTTCTTCTGGTTTAATAATGATTTGATCAAAGTTTTTTTTTTCTTTCCTAATTCCTAGTGTGTTTTGTTAAGAAGCTATATTCATATAGAATTTGTGATTTCATGAAGATGGATGTTTATTTTTCTGCTATGTTCATTTTTCAGTGTTTCATTACACATGTAAATACTCATTTCCTGCTTCTTTCTATTCGTAGGGTGTATTACTGATTTGATCAAACTTTTTTTTCTTCATAATTCATAGTGTGTTGTATTAAGAAACTATAGTCTATATTCATATAGAATTTATGATTTCAGGAAGATGCATGTTCATTTTTCAGTTATTTACATGTTATTTGTCGGGTCTAATAATGATATGATTAAAATTTTCTTTCTTTCCTAATTCCTAGTGTTTTTTGATAAGAAGCTATATTCATGTAGAATTTGTGATTTCAGGAAGATGCATGTTCATTTTTCTGCTATGTTCATTTTTCAGTGTAAATACTCACATGTAAATATTCACTCCCTGCTTCTTTCTAATCGTAGGGTCTATTACTGATTTGATCAAAAAAAAAATCTTCCTAATTCATAGTGTGTTGTATTAAGAAGCTATATATTCATATAAAATTTATGATTTCAGGAAGATGCATGTTCATTTTTCAGTTATTTACATGTTATTTGTCGGGTCTAATAATGATTTGATTAAAGTTTTCTTTCTTTCCTAATTCCTAGTGTTTTTTGTTAAGAGGCTATATTCATATAGAATTTGTGGTTTCAGGAAGATACATGTTCATTTTTCAGTCTTTCGTTTAACATTTAAATTCACACTTATCGTTTGCTATTTTGATATATAGATTATGAAAATATTAAAAAATCAATTCAGGTAAGTATTTATTTTCTACAAGACCCAAGTAGTCAACTTTATTTTTAATGGTTTAATGATAAATTTACAGTCATTAATCATTTTGAGCTTTGTTATATGAGCTTTATCTTTTGATTATATTAGTGACTTCAAGAAGCATGGATTTTAATCATTTTGTGATTGTATTTCTTTTCTATTCGATCTTTTTGTCTATTTAATTATTCATTGTTATTTTCATGTCTAATGAATTCTGCAGATTTTGACATGTAAAGAAGAGGAAAAAATAAGTGAAGAAATCTGGAAAAGAAGATGAAGAAGAGAAGATGATGTTACTCATCATTTCCAAAGGAAGTAAAGATTCTTCAGTTGCTACTAAGAAGTTCGGAGTCACAAGCCTGCTTTTAGGATATCTGAAAAATGATTTTTTGGTGTTTGGTTTTGGATGATTTAAGGGGAATTTATTTTTATTTAATTTCACAGATAGTTTGGAGTAACTAATATATCCTAACTTTCCATGTTACCAAATTTTATCTTCATTAAGTTCATAAATCATATATGTATGAAATCATGGGGGGGTTCATTGGTCAGTAATGGCAGTATTGGCTTGAATGTATGGAAGGAGAGATTGTAGAATCAAGAAGGGCAGAAGAATATCTAAGGAACTAATCGTTAGGAAAGGGTGTATCCAAATGGAAGATATTTCAAGCAAGAGCGGAGTCAGGATTTGCCGATCTCACAATTCTTATACTTTGTCGAAAACGAATATTTTTTTGGGAGAATAGACGATTAGGATAAAATTTTAGTTATATGATAATAGAAGTTCGGGGTGGCGGTGGCTATTCTACGTTTGTCCCATGTCTTACTAATCGACTTAGTTGATTGCTGACGATTTCGACTCTTGTCTTCTTTCAGAAAGGAGAGGAAGGAAAATGTTTTCAACGGACTATGGTCGTATGAAAGTGTCGGACCCTCGAGTGGACACAAGTATATGGCGGACGGAAGTATATCCCAATCTTTTTGAAAGTTTTCTGAAACCGAGATGAGAGGGAGGAGTGTGTCAGTGTGTGGAAACCTGAGACTAGACAGATGAATTTTTTTAAAGAGTGTGTATGAGTTATCTTTGTTTTTATTATAATTTATGTTACTTGTAACCTTCAGACGTGTTTTTATATGGGGTCAGGTTTACTGCCACGTGGTACACCATTTTTTGAGTATATATTTATCACGATTTTTATTCGAAAAAATTATACGACAGAAGTTATAATCATAATAAAAAGTCAAATTACACAGTCAAACAAAAACACAACATACTAATTTTGTACATAATTTTTATCATAATTACACACTTGGAGAAATGTCTTTCGAATCCGTGTTAATAAAAAAATATAAAACTTAAGTTAGAAGAAAGAATATTGACAAAGTCGATATCTAATTTTGACTTTGACCGATGTAGTTAGTTTACCTAATAAACCACCACTTTAAAGAAGAACTGCTGTTAGTGCTGTAGAAGAACGTGATCGCCGTCGTTACCAGACTTTACTTCTATTCTATTCTATTCTCGTCGGGTGTTTTAGTCGGAGCACCGGGAGGGGACGGGGAAAGGAGATGGCGAATGTGAACTGGGAACTGGAGAACTGCTGCAATCGGGAACAAACTGTCTTCATCGTCATCATTGCTTGCTTCACTCTCGGCATCCTCGCTGTATCCATTTACTCTTTCTCTCCATTAACATCTCATGATTTGGGATTTATTTTATTCGGTTTCGGTCCGGAAATGAATCCAGATTTGAAATTTAAAATACCTAAATATGATCGTAGAAATGGAGATTTGTTTGTGGTTTTTTCTTTCTTTCTAGATTGGGGATGTGAGCGAGATTTGATTGCTGATTTTTGTAACGTTTTTGCAGTTGTGGAGGACATTTGTTATTACTCCGTTCAAGCTTATAACTGTGTTTCTACACGAAACCAGTCATGCTCTGGCCTGCAAGTTGACTTGTGGAGATGTAAGTCCATTCTTGTTTTTTTTTCCTTTATTAAAAATCATTTTCATTCTTTCTTGAGAATAAATGATTAATAATATTAGTTCCATTTGCTTGCTTTATGAAAGAAAATATTTTCAAAAGTTGTCAAATGTAGGAGATAAGTCACATTTAAAGTAAAGAAGATTTTTTTTTCTTAGGTATGCCTCTTTAGATTATAAAGAAAGTTAATAATAGTAATGTGTAAAGTGTAAATCAAACAACAGATGATGTAACTCTTATATGCATTTCCCGAATGTTTGATAGTAATGATATAAACCAAACCTTTTTGATAGTCTTAAATATTTAACATTTCCCGAATTTATCTCTTATAAGCATTCACCAATACGAGTGAAAATCTTAGATAGCCTTTCTTTCTCATCTATTCCTCCCTAATATTAAACCATCATATTCGTCCACAGAAGCATAATCGAATCCAAATCGATTGTGTTTAGTTCTCAAAGGATTTCAATAAAAGTCACAAGGAATTTTGAAAATGGGGTTTTTGGTGAATACGATTTTGGATGATTTTAAATGGTAAAAATACATTGGGGGAGGTTGGTTAGTGATTTAGTGATTTATTATGATTGTTGCTAATCGTGTTTAACCATGTTAAAACCTTAGTATATTTCAGTTCAACAATAGTTTTTAAAGTAGTGAGCCATCATAACCAGTTAACCACTGCTTATTTATGATGCTTAAACAGTAGGAGAAAAATACAAAGATAAAAAATAGAGAATATTCAATTTTCACATGAGAATAGTTCTCAAGGTGATCAATATATTGTACTGATGGTTCTGCCTAACAAAAGTCAATCATTTATGAACTATAAAACTCTATTCCATGAAATATAGTTTCCTAGACCCCCCCTGAAAACAATATATCGTCGAGGTTCAACTGTTGAGATGCAATGACAATCAATTGTTATAAAAATAAATAAACAAATAATGATGAACTTGAGAACCATTCTAAATTCTAATGTGAAATGTGAATCTAGTTCTATATTTATATAATATTAAATATATTAAGTGTTGGGAACTTCTAGTTTGCTGAGAATCGCTTGGTGGGGACGAGGTGAAAGAAGGGAAGAATTAGAAGATGAGAGGTGTAGTTTCTCTTGATTTTTTTAAATTATCCGGTTTCTAATGTAGATCCATACTCAGATTTGTTCGCCAAAGTCTAAATGTTGAGGATCTATTTTCCCAAGCACACAAACAATTAGCCACCAAACTACCACTCTGTTACTTGAGCATGCTAAAGAGAACACTTTGTAAACTATGATTTCAACAATTAAATGATGTGAGTTTATACTCAACGAGTGCATTTTCCGCTTTCGCTTAAATTTAAATAGTAAATAAGTTATTATTGATGAAGTACTGTAATCACGAAGTAACCTACTTTGGTAGCATTTGGAAGATGTTTTACCATAGTAGAGCTCAACTACTTGAAATCTTGAATGAATGCACATAATTATTTCAACAATTCGAAAATATATGACTTTATGTCTATATCCACCACTCCCCCTCACTTTTAGTCGATGTTCAACATGGCAACATGCCATATGATCAGTAGTTTAGGTTGGGAACTTGAAGTCCATACACCAATCAACCAGCTCCTAGATCATCTAATAGACGAGTTATCTTAAAACCCAAGCACTTAGTTAAAGACTAAAATATTTTATATATAAATAGTTAAGTATATAATTGTTTTGAACTTTGATGACTAGAGAATAATTACAATATGTGACTATATTGAACAGTTCCCTTCTCTTGTTTTTGGAGTTTTGGTGTTTGGTTTGTCATTTGAAATCTGAATGATGTAGATTGTAGTCCTGACTCTCGACACTAATTACATGCTCAATTTCTCACATTCTCTAATATCATGTGAAAAATGAGTTACTGTTAAAACCAAAGTTTGAGTTGCGCCATAGCGCGTAGCGCCAGCACTTGGCTCTATGGGGAGATAGCGTGCTATAGCACCTACATAGTGCCAAGTGTATTTTTTTTAAAATATTCAGTATATTATAAAGTAATAGTGAATATCATACTTAACTAAAGAGCAGTGATCAAGTATAATCATTAATTTTAGAATTCAAAATATTCCTAAATATTAAGTTAGGGGAGAAATGGGGAGAAATCGTGAATAGATAAGAGAAATGGGGAGAAATAGGGTTTAGAGAAATAGAGTTTATATTTATAAACCCTATTTGGGTATTCGGGCGGATCCTGACCCGGATCCGCCTAAGGCCTGATAGGTATAGCGTGGGGAGATATCGCCAACTACCCGCGCTATGAGCGGTATAGCGCGCTATCTCGCGTGATACTCAAAGTCTCAAACTATGGTTAAAACTTAATTGAAAAGAAGTAAATCACTTTTATATATAGATCATGATTTAACAATTAATTAATGTGATTATTGCTTTAAAAAAAAATGTGATTATGTTTAACATTGACTATTTTAAAATTGTTCAGTATAAGTATACCTGAAAAATGAAATCCTGATTTTTTTAATAATCAACTAATTAATGAACTATCTTGAGATTGACTAATTTAGCACTTTAAGATTATGTAGTGACTTTTTTTTTGATGGCATATTTTAAAGAATCGTTTGTCTCTATAGTTTTGGATTTCTCTTTCTTGAGTTTGAACATTTAAATTCATTTCAACGAGCAATGGTGAAATAATTTTTTTTATTGAAATAAATCTTTTGATTCTGAATTATAATTCTGTCTTTTTTTATAGGTTGAGGGTATGGAGGTTCATGCCAATGAAGGTGGAGTTACAAAAACCCGTGGTGGAATCTATTGGGTGATTCTTCCTGCTGGATGTAATGCTTCTCATACTCTGAATTCTAACCTATTGGTTGATTCTACTTCATAAATTTTGGGCTACATAAGAAATGTGGGATTTTTCTATTACTTCCTTCACCCGACCCTGTCGGTGTAAGGTGTGGTAAAAATTTCCCACAAAAAATTGAAATTATCCATTTCGTTATTACCTCCCTTATTTAGTGGTGGGGAGGGATGGGTGTTCCATTATCCTACCAACTTTGCTCATTACTTATAAAATTGGCATATGAGTATAACTGTACATGACATTATAATATATAGATATAAGATAAGTTTTTTTAATTAATCACAAGTACTTGTCATCTGTATATATAATGCAATTTGTACTGTTTTATCATTGAATATAAATTTTAAATCCCTTTTAAATATAGGACTCTATTGTGTTTATCTCTCATTTTTGTTTATCCCCAATTTCAAATTATTTTGCATTAGAGTGAGTGACTAGTCACTAGACTCCTCTCCAAAGGTGGCTATGAATGTCGATAACAGTGTATATTTTGTGTCTCACTTACTGAGTTATTGGATCTCCCTCACACATAGTAGGTAAGGGGAGAAGAATAAGGTCCTACCTCCTCCCCATTTATGATTTAATTAAATTTTAATCGTATCAAGTTTTATTTTATAGATATATGTTATATGTCTATCATTAGTTAATTTAGTATCATACATTCGTTTACAGATCTTGGATCGTCATTTTGGGGAATGGTTCTGATACTTGCATCTACAAATCTTCTTACTGCAAGAATTGCAGCAGGATGTTTTGGAGTTGCATTACTTGTAGTTCTCTTTATTGCTGATAATGTATGTACACTTTTTATATTATTTTATTTCACCAAAATTTAATTTTTCTTCACTCCTAATTAGCTATTTTTATTTTTAAACTATCAATCAACTGATATTTTTCATTTTTTCCTGTGTCTGTTTTTTCTTTCTGTAGTGGTTTCTCCGAGGACTTTGTATCGGTACGTGAATATTCAATTATAATAATACTCTATAATCTAGTTTAAATTATAATTTTATATCGATTCATATATGAAGTTCATTACTGCAGGTTTTATTATATTTCTTGGTGTAATTTGGATTTTGCAAGAAACGACCTCAATTCACATTCTTCGTTATGTCATTTTATTTATAGGTAATCCTTATATAAATTATTATAATTGTATTAGAATAAAATCCTAAAACCAGATAACTATTCTTGTTAATTCACTTTTTTTCTCCTCAGGTGTGATGAACAGCTTGTTTTCAGTTTATGGTAAGACATAAAATTTAAAGTATCCAATAAAAGTAATAAATAATCTGCAATTTATGTGGTTTGGTGTAAACTTTACATCAGAACCGCATATTTGCATTGGGATAGGCACTGCATAAGAAACTGAGTCAAATTTGAATGCATGGTGCATATTCCAATGCATTTACGTGATGCTGATCCAATGTCGTTCCAAATTGCATGAATCAGACTCTCACCTAATCTATATTCTCTTTACATATATTGAAAAAAATCTGATGAGTGTCTAACTGCACTATACTTTGGTGAAGTCTCCTTAATAATTATAATGTTGTTGTTGACTAGCTATTTCCATGTGAATTTAAATAATTATGTGGTGTTAGTCTGTTACTGACTTGCTCAGTAGCAATATTTCTGTATGTGGATCCAAATAACTGTGTAAATTTGGATAGTGGCACCATATTTTGAGTGAGGATGGGGTGCACTGGATGTATGTCCTATTGTTCCTATATAGTATATGCCTAATTATTCTTTAATGAATTTATTTGTTATTTATCTCATTAACTGGTTTATTCATTGCAGATATTTATGATGATTTAATATCTCGGAGAGTAAATTCCAGTGATGCAGAGAAATTTGCTCAACTTTGCCCTTGTCCCTGTAATGGGGTTGCATGGGGAGTAATCTGGTGCATATATTTTTCAATAATAATTAAACATCTTCTCAAAAATTAATAATTAATATATAAGTTCATTGATTATAACTTGAATCACAAACATTGTTGTTTGTTTTGATTGCAGGGGCTTGATTTCCTTCATGTTTCTCATTGTATCAATGTACCTTGGTCTTGTAATTCTATCTTGAGGTAAATGATGGGAATTTTATTAATGATAATTTAAATTTGCATTGTTTTGACATTAGGGGTGAGAATAGAGCAGCTTCGTCCCGTTCTATAAATATTAAATAATGAGGCAAAGTAGGGTGGACTGCTGGCAGGCCGGGCTTATCTTCCTGCAGCCCCAAAATAGGACTCATGGTTGGGGCAAACGGGTCAGCAGGCGGGACGTACCAAAATGTAAAGGGAAAAATGAAAGTCAGCCTGCCCCGAGACCCATCTCCAAAAATGCCGGGGCAATGGGGAAGGATTTGGAGAAATCGGGGCAAAATATTTGCTCCTGTTCGATATACATCAAGTAAAGAGATTGGTCTCATACATCTTAAGTGTAGTGTCCTCCAAACGGGGACAATGACTTTTCTATGACACTCTGTCCTCCAAATGGTGCAATGCCCCTGATGACTTCTCTAAGCAAAACTTCTGGGAACCAAAGTTTGTTAGTATTATTTAGTATCAAGGTTTGAGTTATGTCATAGAGTGTAGAGCCCGCCAGCTACCTGCACTATGGGGCTATTGCATGCTATAGTGTGCCTTCATAGAGCTTAGTATATTATTGAAATTTTCAGATATATTACATACAATTAAATAACCATAAACCTTGTAATATATAATCAATAGCCCCATAATGCTTGAACTGTTTACATTAATCCAAAAGTAATCTTCACCAAAAAAAAAGAATCAATATTTTACTTAATTAAATAAAAAGAGAAGAATCTCTCACCGAGATCAGAAGTTGCTGCCTGTTGGACGATCTAATGTGCTTGTTGAAGGCTGCTCGACGATCGCCGGAGGTCTGGATGGTGCCCGGATATGATGCCGTCGTTGGTAGAAAGAGGATAAATCATGAGTTCTAATATGGAAATCACAACTTCTCCCCTTATAAACCTATTTTAACCCTAAGGGTTATCAGGTATTTGGACGGTTCTTTAGCCATAGCGTGTCTGTTAGCGCCGGCTAACCACGCCATGTGGTATAGGGGTATATAACGAGCTATAGCACATGCAACTCAAACCTTGCTTAGTATAATATGAAAAATTTCATTTTTCAAAAGAAATAACACATAACGTATCTATGATGTTCTTGCTATATACAAATGACATGATGAGAAATAGCAGAGAATTGAATCTATGATCTAATATTATCTTTCCATTGATATATTTTTCAGGTTTTCAACCGTTCACATTCTAGATTCCATTCAGGTTCAATTGATTTTTGTTTTAGATTTGATTCTTTTATGATCATATATTTATATGACATGAGTTGATTCATATGATATGATCTCCAATTCCATATTAATTAATTAGTTATATTGGCCATTAAACAAAATTATTTGAAACTCCTTGTTCGTGTAAAATCGTTTTGCTTTCCATGTAAAGAAATAAAATAAAGTTATTATTTATGTGTTGTGATAGTGTTGTAAAACTTGTGATGGTGGAGTAAATCTAACTTAACGTTTCCAATCGTCAAGGCTTTTGGATTGGAGTGACGATGCATGATAAGATAATTGAAACTGTTTATTGTTTTTTTCTTTAGAATTATCTTAAATAAATATGATATTTTTGTTGGTTCTTACTAATTTATCAAAACTTTGTGGGTTTTGTCTCATCATGGGTCTTTCTTTCTCTCTGATATCGATTTGATTTGATTCAAATTGATTGAATAAAGATTTTTCAAAGTCGAAGGATTTGCCATTTTCACATGGCTACATTAGTTCCACTTGCTTGTCATTGGATTACAATTATATGATATTTAATGAATTGGGATTTGAAGATACATGATAGAATCATAGAACACTATTATTAAGGGTTTGTAAATTATAAATAAAAATGATTATAAAAACTTACTAAGGTATTTTTGATATCAAGAATTTGAGTTTTAAATTTACTCGGTAATATATTATTCTACTTACTACCAGTACAAAGTTTTCTTCATTATAAAAAGGTTATAAAATTTTACCTGATTTTTTATACACACAGTTATAAGTATATAAACTTCGAAAAATAGAAAATAGGGACTATATGATCCAAGTAGATACATCATACTTGTATTAAATCATTGGAGAAGTTCGCGATTACCATTCAAGTAAAATCACTTTGAATCATTGCAACAATTCATCCATATACTTCCATAGATTGTCTTCCATCTCACTATAGTCAGAGACTGAGCTGCCGCCACCACTGTTATCTCCTGGTACGTCCGTGTTCAGGTATAATTCTACTCTATTAAAGTTTTCGGCGCTATTAATACTATCGTCATAGAAGAATGGAATGTTCTCAGTGTTTACTGCATTCTGATACAAATTATTGTAATCAGGTGCTATCAGCTGGTTTGTTGGTAGTGGCAGCGGTTGATATGGAGGTTGGATCTGTATTGTATCTACTACAGTATCTTGGTTTGTAGATTGGATGAGTTGCTTTGCAGAAGAGGTCACCCTTTCATTCTCAATCAACCTTGGCATCCAGAAACACCTAATAGTATCTCTGAACAAAGTACTATTAACATCAATTTTAAGTTGCCGTGCATGTTTTTTTACCTTTGTTCTCCAGTAATTCTTGATCTCATTATCTGTTCTTCCTGGTAGATACTGTGCAATCTTTGACCATCTGTTCCCCCACTTTGAATGAAGTTCAATTATCAACATTTGTTCTTCAACTGTCAAATTCCCATGTTTCAAATCAGGTTTCAGATAGTTGAGCCATCTCAACCTGCAACTCTTTCCTGTCCTCTTTAATCCTGACAAATATTTATAGTATATGCATACACATGAATTAAAAGTTTAAAATCCATCATCTCGTTTTGTTTTTCATGTAATCACTGATCTATCTATGTATATTTCACTTTAGTTTACCTGAAGATATTGCCAGGTGATTCCAACGACCTTCTCCATGGATGGCAATGCACTTGATAATAGCATTATCTTCTTCAAGAGTCCATGGTCCTCTTCTAAGCTCATCCATCTCCACACCCACTAGTAAAGAACTGCAAACCTTTTTTTCTTTCTACTTTGGGTGGTACTCTTGTTTCTCATCTCTGAGAATTTATATAGCCTGAATTATTGACTGTAGTGTCCCCCCCTTCTTCCATTCTAACGACTTGGAAACAGTGACATAAAAGGTAAGGTTTGGTGAAGATCGCTTTATCAATCAGGAGTTTTTGTTACTTTTTCAACTCAGAGTCAGTTAGCAGTAGTCAGTCACCCATGGTGTTCATCTTAAGTAATGGATGCTACTATTTCAGTGGATTCCTTTGCTATCTTTTCAGATGAGAGAAATAAAAATAGAAAGATAATTTATTAAATATTTTGATAATTGACGGTATCTTTTTACATGGAAAAAGATCTCTGGTGTGGTCAGGTGTACTCACTCAATTTGAACCGTGAGATCCATTTTGTGTGGGTCAAGATCTTAATATTTTGTTTTTATTAGTTTTTTGTGTGGACCATTAGACTCATATTTGATCATCAGGATCAAGTGGGCACACCGGCCGCACCTGATCCTGTCTTTTTTACATAATGTAAAAATATTTGTCTCTGAATAATATATTAAAGTCACATAATATATCATCGCAGTAAAAATTTAGTAAAAATACCTACAACTTTAATCATGGATTTTTTTATAACTTAAATAGTTTTTGTGACCTAACTCTTAATTATTAATCTTCTTCCCGTGTACGATTTATCAAACCTAACTCTTTAATCAATATCATCATCTGAAAATTAAGGTTCTAAATTGACCAATTGCTATTGAAGTGGAAACACACAAAAGTTATTCTAAAACATTCTACAAGTTGGAAAGAAACCTAAAGTTTTTCAGATATTGGATAACTACCCGCATGACCGCATGCATATATAGATAAGTCAACAATTTAGACAATGCACACAGTTATCTGTCATTTCAATACCAGTGAACTCTGTTTAGTAGAGAGCTAGGAAACAGCACTCTCTTCTCTGCCTGGATCATCGCTTCAAATTCCTCTCATTGTGCTAAACCTAAAAGGGAAAAACATACTATACAAGTGAACGAATAATTTAAAAAGACACACAATAATTATTAATAGTTAAACACGTTCTTTCTCTCGTAATTACATAGATTTTATCTTTCGAAAAGAAAGAAAAATTACACAGAAAAGAAGATAAGTACATCCTTATTCATAATAAAATCAGGATGCAATTATGCAAATAGCTTATTTGGTAGTACCTTGAGATTTAAAAAAAACACTGATTGTATTAGAAAAAACAACATGAGATTCATGTCTACCAAATACAAACAAAAACAAGCTACTATATCTGAATTAGACTGGAAATAATCCACAGAAATAAAAAAGGATATAATAAATAAATAAACAAAAAACAAACATCCTGATTGAGTCCATTAAATTAAACTGTTCTGCTTTCTGAGTTTCGACATCTACCACCTGTTTATGTTTCAACACTTAATATACTTGTGTTCTTGTTTCAAAAGGCATGCTGCTTAAGCTCCATGCACTCACTTACTGTGATTTAATATATCATCTCTTTCTTACTTGTGTTGATTGAATTTCAGGTTTTCAGAACGCTTGGGGCAATTTGAAAACTGTATAAAGTTTAGCCAAGTCCCAATTTTCTGCTTCGGGAGAATAAACAAGTGCTCCTCCAACTGCCACTGCAAGTGTAGTTAACAAGAAGATGGATTTCAAGCATTTTGAACGTCGGTTTAATCTTGCCAATATCAGCTTGCAGTATTTGTCGGCTTTTTTAATGGAATCTTCATCTTCCACATCATCAGCTAGGGCTCCTTCATTCTATAAATTAAATAACAAAATTTTATTAAACATGGAAATTATATGCCCTTAATTAATGGTTTTATATGCTTAAGGTATATCCGTAATAAATGAAAATAAGAAAACTCGTATGGACAGTGTGAAGAACTAAAGTAATTAATTCTCTACCTGAACCCTCAAATTATTTATCGTCCGTTTCATCATATCAGGAGATAATTTAACTGAATAGTTCTTCCATTCATCATACAATTTTTTAAGAGCAGCAGCACTGGCTTCGATATTATCCAGGTAGATTTGCTCCTGTTTCAAGATGACAAGGAAAACACAGATGAATAAATACCCACTTCGTTAAAAACTTCAAGATAAATAAATTTATAAAAATAAATTAATTCATTCATTTTCTACCCATTGCTTAAAACAATCAGTTGTTTGAGTCAGGCACCAAATAAAAATACCAGTTGCTTCCCTGCATAATTTTACATTGTCTGTAGAAAATGTAAATAATAGTTAGGTTAATAAGCTAAATTATTAGGAAAAATAGCCTCATCAAATATCAATGAGTTGGCAGTTTGGCATAACCTGTGTGTGCCACTCTTGCAGAAGCAGATAGCAGTTGTTGTGCAACTGGTTTCATTGCTTTGGAACCAAGAGAACCAGCAAGGGCGATCTCTCGAAGAGTGGGATATACTGCCTCAAATCTTTCAGTTGCCTGTATAATGTACTTAGCATAGATAGGCAAAGTTCAGAAATAAAAAGAGACAACTTAATGAATACAAACCTTAACACGAGATGATGGTGCAGGGAAAGTTGCCTGCCAGAGCACTTCCAAAGCAGAAGGTGTCACTAGACGCTCACCCTTTCGAACAGCACCATTCAATAAAATTGGGCGGGCTTTGGGTGTTGATAAAATTCTGAGTGAAACAAATAATGTTATAAACTCCTAATTATAATGACATAAAATATTTAAAAAAAATGGACTTGAAAGAGAACCTTTCTACCAACTGCAGAAGCAGATCTCGAGACTGTGGATTAGGGTTTGACTTTCCATAAACTACTGGTAATAGGTATCGCACCCATGTAAATAATCCAATAACTAGATCTCCTTGAGAAACCTGTTCACCACGAAAAAATTGAACTAGTTATGTCAGATTCTAAAATTTTGAGATTTTAGTATTGTTTTAACCGACAAGGAAATGGAACATTCACAAACCTGAGATATCATCCATGTGATAAGTTGAAGTTTTTCCTGTCCTTGGTATTTAGGATTATTCTTAAGTGATGGCAGAATGCTGATCATTACATCCGGTTTCCTTCGCAATGTCATTGCCAACACCACAAACATAGCAACCTGGAATTAAGAGATAACTAATTTGATCAGAAACTCCAAAAAGTTTTTACATTTGTAAATTGTAATGCTAAAATAATAAAAACGAAATATCATTTTGTTTATCAAACGTTAAAATATATTCATTATAGATCATAATAATATCAAAAGGATAAGTCATTAAAAAGATACATTGGTTCACTATGTATCCATAAAAACTGGTGTTATATAGTGAGTAGTGACTAGTGAGCAAAGCTCAGTACTCTGTAACCCCCCACAGCAAGTTTTTGGAGCTATTTGGCATGCTATTTCAATTGGGTAATTGGACAAATCCAGGTAAAGATCCATCGTGCAACCCTTCGATGAAATTTGTTGCTTCCCTGCTGTTAACATATTGATCTTTAGATCTTTATTTCTTCTTTTTTAGTTTGTTAATTAAAACTAGATCTTGTATTTTTTCAAGTATTACTTCGCTACTTTAGACCTATTTTCATGTATTACATTCCTACTCTAGACCTAATTTAATGCACTAAAATAATTAAATTACTCTAAACAGATATAACTTACATAATACAGGTGTGTTTGCATTAAAAATATAGCTGGTATTATATAGCATGTTATAACTCCTGTTACCCCATAGAGCAGGTAGCCCCAGCGCTACACCACTATGTGCTATGGGGTAATTCAAACCCTGAATCTACGTAAATAAAAAAATTCAATCAAAATCATAGGAGTTAAGATACGATTATAATCCTATCACAAAGATAACCAGGGTACAAACAAGTGTATAACCAAATGAGAATGAGAACTTTAAAAAAATACACGATAAAAGATAACTAATGCACAACAATTATATTATATGAACAACATGCTGATTAGTGATACAAAGAATCTGCGTTACCTGAGCCCTTGTAGAAGGTTTCTGAACAACTTTTTTTGAGGGTTTGGAAGCTGCAATATGTAGAGCCAAGTCCTCAAGAAGATTGTCCAATGACCAAAGCACAAAGTTCCCAAGATATTTGATGGGACATTGAGCAATCCAGTCGACTGCTGTTTTATAAACAGGTTCGGATATATAGCATATCGGCACCTATTTGAAGAAGATGATTTCAGATTTGGTGAGTTAAACAAACTATTCAACCAAAAAAAAAAATTGAGACAATAATTATAATTCTATCAGTGGAGTCAATGCTAAATGATTTTATATCATGACTACAAAATAGATCGATCAGAAATTGTTGAAGATTGATATTACATGAAGTAATGCAGAGACGTATCTAGACAACATAATCACCAAAGACTGTACGGATTTATTCTTTACTCATCCATGGTACAACAAGTCAACAAGATTGATATGGAATCATAATTGTAACAATTCCTCCCGGTTATAAAATCGTAAATATAATAAAAATACAGAATCCAAAATTCGAAATTTGAAATTTGAAATTAAAAAAAAAACAAGAAAAATCTACCCTTCTACTATTAAATATACATTGTAAAAAGAGACGAAGTGCAATCAATTAATAGTTTAGTACATGCACAGAGGAAACCCAATGATTTTCATACAGAGGAAAGAAAGAAAAAGTTGACCGAACCAGATCAGCCAAAAAATCATGCGATTATTAATTAAAAAAAGCAAAAAAAAGACATATGGAATGTAGGACGGTCACTCACATCAACCAATTTTGCAACAGGCATTTCTTTGATCATCTTAGTCCAAGGGAACTGCGCGATGTTGACCAAAGAAAATGCCCTGGCGAAGTAATCCGCGAATCGCATGAGCTGAATATCAGGCTGTCCTTCATAAGAAGTCTGTGCAAAAGGGAATCTCAAATTAAAAACAAACAATTCTTCTTCTGACAACACGAACATTTTTTTTAAAAATGACACAGATCGGAACTGAAACAAGTCAACAATGACTCACAGTGACTTCGACGAGAAAAGCGGCCAGATCGGCGGAATCGATCTTAGACGCAGCTTCAGAAACCGTGATCTTCGGTTTCTTCTGTTTGACCTTCTTAACTTTCTTCACCTCCTCCGCATCTCCATTCTCCTTCCCGATCTCGTATTCCTCGTTACTATCCGCTCCATCCGCCACCGCAATCCTAGATCTGATCGCAAAATCCTCCGCCGCGATTCTCGCATCCTCCATCGACTCCATCGCCCTACGCCTCTCTTGCGCCTTCAACTCAACAGTTGCAAACACATGCGATCCGTTGGCGCTAAGATCAGTCGCTTTGGAAACAACGTTGTTGTTCTTCCGACGGTTTGTTTTGGCGTAGGAGACCTTCTTCCATCCATGATCGGCCGCAGATGAGGATCCTTCGTTGTCGAAAGCGGCGATTTCGCTGTAGATCTCATCTTGGAAATTGCCGCCGTCCATTATCGAAATTTAAAGCTCTGCTCTGTTTCCGTTTCCGTTTCCGTTCGGTCCGTAGGGGAAAACGAGGAGAAAAAAGAGAGCAAAAAAGTCTGGTGTGAGAAAAAAACAAAAGGGTAAGATGTAAAGATGAGGATTGCAGAGGGGAGGGGAGAGATCTATTTATATACTCGCCACTCAGGAGAAAATTGAGGAATTGAGGTAAATAAGGCAAAAGCTGATTCTTTCCATTTCAATGCCTATTTCTTCATTCCGATTTTTGGATTTTGGATTCTGGATTCTGGATTCTTAATTTCTTTCTCTTTTACTTTAACATCAACAGACAACAACAATCACGGTCTATATTGCATCTAGGGGGTCAACCCGTGACTCGCGACCCGCGACCCGAATCGTTTAAGTAGGATAATGTCTGTATTCATAATACAGCGTCCTTGATGATTTGTTCTTTGGCCTTGAATTTGCCTCTTTTGAATCTTTGATTTCGCTCCTTCGAATTATACCTTCGATCCCAGTGTCATTTTGTTAATTTCTGTTGTTGTTTCATCATCGAAGTTGGCTACATCTTGAAACCTTTTCGTCAAGCGAATTCACACTCAAAGAAGATGTGATTTATAATCTCTGCCATCGCTCCACATAGTGGGCAATCACTTAGAATTGTTATCCCTCGATTGATTGACTTATCTTTCGTTGGCAAATTCTTCCACCTCACCCGCAGAAGATGGTGGGAGACCTTCTGAATTTTCGTAGCCCAGATCTCCTTTTGTTAGCTAGTCTGTATTTCTGTTTACTTTTTTTTATATAACGGAGGGTATCTTTCTACAGATGTAGAACTGTAAAATCTCTGGATGATATACCAAAGTCACATAATATATCATCAGACAAATTTAGGTGGAAATATACATAGTGAGATTCGAACCCTGAACGGCTGAACCTCAGCAATCTTAGTTACTGAGAGTCTGAGACCAGTGATTCAATCTTACTGTTTACTCCATCTATTCTACCCTCGTGAACCTCCATACTGTGTGTCGTCCCATCAAAATTGAGAATTATAAAACCCTATTCTTCCCGGAAACATTTTATGTTCGCACTAAGATCTCGATCTACGGATCTTATTCATCTTTTTTTTACCCAATCTTTCCTTTTTCTTCCATTCAAATATTCAATTATCGTCTTTTGTTTTTAACGATTTAGGACTTTTGTATTTAGAATTTAGGATTTATTGACCAGGACAAGGCTCGAGACAAGACCAACTCGTCCCATTCTAAACCCTTTCTGTCATCCATGAATAGAATTATAAAATGGTGCTAATATATAATTGTATATACACAATCCATTATCTAAGGCCAACTACGTAATAACGATGATGCATAGATTGTTTTAGGAAATATCGAGTCAGTCCTCAAAGATTGTTGAAGGTCTAAACGATCGTAAGATCACATGACTGGATCAATGCGGAAGGCGTGAGGTGAATCGCATGTAATCATCCATTCTTTTTTGTTTTAAAATTTATATATTACCAGATAGTTTTAATTCAAAAAAAAAGCATAAACCTATTTATTTCACAACATCATTGCTTCATGCTTTCATCTATCTTTTAAAAAAAATAAATGTGACATTGACATATTTACATAACTCGATTAATCCAGTTGATCACAGTTAATATTAAGGTTGTTGAAAGTTTAAAATTCAAATCTTAATGTATATACTTAATTTCAAATTCTTGATTTAAATTTTTTAAAAACCATAGAGATTCAGATTGAATAATTTTTTTTATTGCTAACTATACACCTGAATTAAATTTCATTTCATGAATATAAACTTCAGTGTTTCTCAAATTTTGTGAAATGTTCTGAATCCAAAATAGTTGTTTGCTTTCTCTAGAATTTTCATGCATTAAATAGATTACATGGGTCAAGATTCAAAAATCTAAATCTTCTATTAATTATAAATTTAGGGTAATCTTAATATATTTATTATTATTATTTTATTTTCGCCTATTTGGCTAAGACCCGACCCAGATTTTTTCATGGGTCTGGGTTGAGTCCGGGTTCTAGTTAGCCAACCCAAACCCGGTCTACTTACAAGTTAGACATTTGAATTTTGAACCCAACTCATTAAAGTTGGTAAAGACCGGTCAAATAGCTAGTGTCCCCAATTATGATAACTCTTCACATGCTCGCTGTCCCGCCGGTGCCGTTACTGATACCGACACGGCAGAGGAGCTTCATTGTTGGGGATCCGATTAGAAGAGGGTCGTCTTTAGCCACGGCGGCGATGGACAGGAAGGTGATCGACGGGGCGACGGAGGAGATGAACTCCATCGCATCACAGAATCTCGATCACGCATCTGCTCGGAGACAAGCTCGTCAAGTTTTTTCCATCGCGCAGCAGAATCTTGATCACTTACTCCTAAAGGGGGCTCCGACTGGAATCGTCATGGAGGAGGTGAGTTGTTTGAATTTTGAATCGAATGGTGTTTTGAAATACAGATTTTGTACTGTTACTACTGTAGAGTGTGGTGTTTGATGTTTTTATTTTTTGTATAGAGGTATGAGAAGAATTCGAAGGGGATTGAGTTGTTTTGGAAGAGTTGGTCACCTAAGACAGATGTGGATGTCAAGGGTTCTTTGTTCTTCTGTCATGGTTATGGTGATACCTGCACTTTCTTCTTTGAGGGTATTATTTTGCATTTATGAATTGAGTGATTGATTGGTTGATTGATTGATTGATGAGTAAATAGAAAAAAAATGCATGGTGGGTGTTCAGGAATTGCCAAATGGATTGCTGATGCTGGTTATGAAGTCTATGCCATGGATTACCCTGGATTTGGTCTCTCTCAGGGTTTGCACGGGTATATTCCTAGCTTTGATGGAATGGTCGACCAAGTTGTTGAACAGTATGACATTCTGAAAGGTTTGAAGATCGGTTGGTTGTGTCATTAATTCATAATTTCAACTAGATATTTGGAATGATTTTTGTTACTACTGAGCAAAATGGCTTTTATTTTTTGAAATCACATTTAGACAAAACTAGGTATTGAGAATTTGAGATGAAACGACATCCTTGTATTTTCTTCCCTTCATTTTTTCAATCGAAGTAACCTTCAATCTTCGCTAATTTGATTCAAAGTGGATCATATTTTGCAGACTTTTTTTCTTCTCTCTTTGTAAATTCAAGATTAATAATCAATCGAAATGGAATGGTGTACATGCAGCAAAGAAAAAAGCGAGCGAAGTTCCCAATTTTCTTCTAGGACAATCTATGGGAGCAGCAGTGGCACTTAAGGCCCATTTAAAACAACCACAGGAATGGGATGGTATAATTCTTGTTGCGCCAATGTGTAGAGTAAGTCCCGGAAATTTTATTTTCAATCTTGTTAATTTTTTGATATTTTTTTTTTATCTTTGATGTATTTGTCTCTCCATGAAAAGATTTCAAAGGGAGTCACACCTCCAGATGCAATCTTGAAGGTTTTTGCCCTAATATCTTATTTCCTACCAGAAGCAAAGATGTTCCCAATCTCAGATACCGACAACATGACATTCAGAGACCCAATCAAAGGAAAAATGGTTTGTCATGTCCTTTGGATTTTACAAACACTTTTATAGTAGATATACACTGACTTGCATTGTTTTTGATCTAATTGTATAGTCTGACTACAATGTCATCTCATACAATGATCAAATGCGGTTGAGGACTGCGACTGAACTTTTGAAGGCCACTAGTGATGTCGAAGCTCAATTAGAGAAGGTGAGATTCAAAATTAAAATGCAGTAACAAATGGTAATCAGAAATATAATTTTCTTGTCTATTTCAAATAATAATACACCGAACCTCGTTTCCAGGTTTCTGCTCCATTGCTTATACTCCATGGAGCTGCAGACCAGATAACCGATCCTCAAGCCAGTCAGCTACTGTATAAAAAGTCTTGCAGCCAAGACAAAACATTGAAGCTGTATGAAGATGCATATCACTGTATTTTGGAGGGTGAACCCGATGATAGAATTTCATGTGTGATTACAGATATCATCTCTTGGCTTGATTCTCATTGCACCCTTGGTTAATAGATTCATATTCTCCATTCAAGGCACCCTTCCTGATTTCTGAAACAGAGACAGTTTTACCCGATAGAGCTTTGAAGAGTCTTGTCTTAGTGATTGAATTTCTTAATCCACTGGTTTTTGAAACCTTTTAGCATTTCCTCATTTAATGGAGAAGAAGAACAAGTTGGGGATTATCTACTGATTATATTATGTCAGTAAATGAGCCGAAGATTGGTTTGATGAGTTAATGGAGTTGAGATAATAGTTGACATCATCATCATTCTCCAATCTCCATTTTTTGCTGTTCATATTTACATTTACTTTGCATATGTAAGAAGAAGAAGAAACATTGTCATTATTATGCATAGATTGGAGATAAGATTGATTACATGGATCCTCTTTTAAAATATTGTTGACCTTGACTTGCTACCAAGGGAATTTGGAACATCGATTTTTTTTTTCACTTACTATTTTGATTTTTTACTTATATTAATTTTTAGTTTTATTTTGATAATATATAAATAAATTTTATTTACTTGTAATGATAATATTAAAACTAAAATAAACAAAAAAAAGGGTTTAAAAAGAAAATTTTGCAATTATTATAATGAGATTTCTTTGGATTTGTTTTCGTATCTTCATATTTCCAAAGTCCAAATTGGTGTCTGAGGATTTAGATAAATCTTCATTATTATTATTATTATTTATTTTTGAAACAATATTGATCAAAAATTTCAACTCTATATATAGAGATGAATTCCAAAGCAATATATCGGAGTCAACTAAGCATGGTGCGCCTCGGATTGCCGCCGATGATGTTTGTCCTCGTTCTGCTGCTCTTTTCTGACGCCGACGAAATGGGTCCGATGGTCATTGCTGCGGATAATTGTGAAAGTGTAAGCACTCATTTCCAGGGGTATTGTTTGATGAAATCTAACTGCAAATCTGTTTGTCTGACGGAAGGTTTTACAGATGGGTATTGTAAGGGTTTAATCCATCGTAAGTGTCAATGCACAAAGGATTGTGGAAATACTCCGGGAACTGTGCCAACTACTCCGTATTATACTCCGCCCAATTACTATAATTAGGGTTTTATTGTCGTTTCAACTGAAAAATGAAATAAAGTCCAAAATTCCAATTTTTAAGGTTTTATTTGTTCTAAATAAAATTCCATTTCATTCCTTTTATTCCAATTATATTAAACTGAGAATATCAAACTATTTATTTAATTGCCACCACTTCCGGATCCTGAACCAAAACCTGAACCAGAACCTCCTCCGCGACCTCCCCCGCCACCGCCTCCTCCACCTCCTCCACCTCCACCCCCTCTAATGCCATTTCCTCCGCCATATCCCCTACACCTCCGCCTTTACCCCCGCCGTATCCTCCTCCCATTCCACCGCCTCCACCTCCTCCCTTTCCACCACCTCCACCATATCCACCACCTTTCCCATAACCAAACCCTACACCTCCGCCTTTGCCCCCACCGTATCCTCCTCCCATTCCACCACCTCCGCCTCCTCCCATTCCGCCACCTATGCCTCCTGCATGACCAGACCAATACCCTATCATGTCATGTCCATGTCTACCACTGTGTCTGTAGTGTGTGTGTGTGTGTCTGTGTCTGTGACCCTTACCATGTCCATG